>PVJA010029533.1:0-26562 GCA_004027025.1 Myocastor coypus
TTTCTTTCTCTTTTTGAGAGAGGATCTCAAAAAGTTCAGGCTGGCCTTGAGCTCACTTTTGTAGTCCAGGCTGGTCTCGAACTCACACTGATCCTCCTGCCTCAACCCTCCAAGTGTTGGGATTACAGGCATGCACTACCATGCCTGGCTTCTGCTTACATTTTCTGAGGTTTTCTACTCTGCAAGTATTTCCCACTTGATGTCATTACTATCATTTTTTGTTGTTGTTGTTCAGCATATAGATTATGCTAGGCAGTGTGTGAGGCAAGATGGTTATGTGACTGTGCTCACCAAGTAGGGAGAACAGTTACTCTAAGAAAGGATTATACACCAAGATGTGTTAGACAAGCAACAGAGATGCGATGACACTGATAAAAGCAACAGAGCCGCAGCTTGCCAAGCACTTACTGTTTTCGGCTGTTTAAATAGCGTTTCCACATGGCAGCTATGTCCATGACTGTAGTACAAGGTGTGGTTCATTTCCATTTTGTAGAAAAAAACAGTAAGTGCTCAGGAAGGACCATTAGGCTGCTGAAGTTCATGCAGATGGCAAACGGAAGAGTCAGGTTGCAAGCCCGGGTCAGTGAGTGCACAGGGCGGGGGCTTTCCGGAGTGTCAATGACGGTGAGTCAGGCAGTGGGAATGGTCACCTTTCAGGAGTACCAGGGCCTTCACTGGTTTCTGGCCCTGGCAACGCAGGACGTCTAGGTCACCAGTGGCCTTCGCAGGGCCGAGCCCGCTGCTGCTAAGCGCATGTGCCACCAGCCTGCCTTGGGAGGTGTCCACCTTACATCCTCAGCGGTGTGCTCACCTGCGTGCCTAACCCGCTGCCACTTCTCCAGCGTCCTTTTCCAGAGCGTTCTCTGCTCAGTTGCTAACCACTGAGGGCTCCCAACTTAATCTTTGCAAAATTTACTTTTTGCCATTTTTCCTTGGATGATGGCTTTGAATGCTATGAGCAGCATCTCCTCAGGTGGGCAGGTGACATCCAGGCTTCAAAATGTAACCTCCACCTTTTGGTACTGCCCCTACTCACCCACCAGTGCCTGAGTTTTCAGTCTTGTTTGATTTGTTGGCACTACTCCTCCCATGCCTAATCTATTAACAAGTCCAGTCTGTTCCACCACTAGAATAGACTTTGAGTCACCTCATAGCCCTTTGCCTCTACTGCCTGGCTGACATCACCACCATTTTTCATTTGTCCTGGGCTATAAGCCTAGTGACTGCTTTTTGTGTTCCGTACTTGTTCCCCGAAAATCTATTCCCCAGAAAGTGATCTTTAAAAAATGTGAATCGGGGCCCGGCAGGATGGCTCAGTAGTCTAAAGCGCCTGCTTAGGAAAATTTGGGTGGCTGCAGGGACCGCGGTTCGATCCCCGGCACCACATGCTGTGCCAGCCCTGCCCTCAGGGCAGGCTGAGCCGGCCATAAAAATAAATAAACAAACAAAAGTTCTGAAACAAGAAAAAAATAAAATAAATTTAAAAAATGTGAATCAATCCAAGCTGACTGGCACAACACCTTTAATCCCAGTACTGTGGAGGCTGAAGCAGGAGAACTGCCACAAATCCAAGGTCCAGCTGGCCTTCACAGTGAGTTCAAGACCAATTTAAACTATGTAATAAGACCCTGTCTCAAAAAACTAAAAAACAATACAAAAAAAAGTAAATCAGACCACTTCCATGCTTAAAGCGTGATGGTGGCTCCTGTTGCAACTAGGAGAAAACTCGAATTGCTTATGATCACATCTGTGGACTGGCAGAATGCTTACAGCTCTGTGACATTACCTCACACCTTTCACTCTGCAGATTGAAACTTCACCCAGACTGATGCGCTGTGTTCCTCATGGATGCTGGGTCCCCTGAGAAACAGGAAGGCTGTGAGATTTATGGTTCCCTCTGTGTGGAGTTTTAGACTGGCAGATTTTTCTTGCCAGCTTCTTTTTCCTTGTATGCTTCAGAGACAGCATTCCTTCTTTAGATGCATTTTCCAATTTCCCTAACTTTGACAGGGCATTAATCACTATTTGAAATCATTAAACTTATATAGTTTAAAAAATAGGTCTAGATGTTTCCTCATAATGAGAACAAGTTCTCTGATAGCAGTGACATTGTCTTGTCATCTCATCTTACCTCTGATGTCTTCTGCAGTTTCTAAATGAAGTCCGTTTCCATAAATATTTATTGAATGAGGAAATAAATGTTTCAGTAATTGCTAAATATCACTGAGATGTAACTGCCTAGTTATAAGCTGTGTCTTTAAGACATAAGCATCTTAAAGGTCACGGTATTTCCTTGTTCATTGTATTTGACACAGAATAAATGCTCAATAAAATCTGTTACACTGAATGAGTTTAATCTGTCTCTTGGGAGTGGCAGCTCTGTCACACTACAGTAGGGATCCATGAATGAGAAGCTGTGAGACCCTAAAGAAAAATCTTGGGAAGATGGCTTTCCAGGCATCATGGCAGGATTAGGGGAAGGAGATTTGGGGGTTCTCTGGTATTCTTTGCATTATATCATGTCAGCATTGGCTCATAGCTGCAGTGGCTCTTAGGTCCTTCCTCTGTCACCGGTGGGCTGCGAGGGACCAGATGTCCTATAGATGTGATCTCAGATTCTTCCCAGCAGCCCTGCTTCCTCTTATGTTCCACTTGCAGATGATACTACTTTTTCCAGGTAAGGCGGTGTTCCTGCTCAAGGCAAAAGCTCTCCTAATGTGCTTTTGTTCAGTAGTGGTCACTCCAAGTGACCTGGGAAGGAAGATGCCATATTTCAGAACCTTGCACAGTGCCCAGAGTGTCACAGGCATAGAGGAGAATTGAGTACACCCCCTTGAAGCTGGATTCTTGCTGGAGCTGTGTCCTGGGAGAGAGGTTAAGTCCTATCACTGACTCCTAGGCAACTCTCTTTTGCTCTACTTTGCCTGTTTTAGAAAGTGATGGGGTTTCAAGAGTAAAGGATAGCTGAACCTCCCTGCAGAAGAGAGGAATTCAGCTTTCTGTTTTCTCTTCTCAGCATTGTCTCTGCATCTAGAACAGTGCCTGGCATCCAGTAGACATGGGGTCATTGTTATTGGAGGTCTTAGTCACTCCTGTGTGGATTGAATTGTGACCCCTCTCATTCATGTTGAAGCCCTGACACCCAGTGAGATGGTATTTAGAGGTGGGGTTTTTGAGAAGACTTTAGGGTTAGGTGATACCATACAGTGGGTTCCCTGGATGGGAAAGTGGCTGTCTGTCATCTACGAAAACAATGCCAGCATCAGGATCCAGACAGCCAGCACCTTGATCTTGCACTTCTGTCCTTCAGAGCTGCGAGGATTAAATGGCTATGGGATTAGTTACCCAGCCTGACACTACGGTACAGCAGCTGATCACCTAGCCATAATAGACCTGGAGCACATACTTCGTCTTTTTCTCCTGCCACAGGAAATAGAATTATTAAAAGAAAAAGAATGGTGCAACCTCTCATGTCCCCAGTGTTTTCTACTTGTGTAATTTTCAAAGCACTCTATGGCCTGTGTGCTTAGTCTAACAGTAAAAGATGATACCAAGAAAGGGAGGAATGTGGTGAGGGAGGAGAGAACTGGATTTTTTTTTTTTTTTTGAGGTTCTAGAAAGCCATGAACAGTATTAGATGTAAAAAATAATTAGTTTAGCCAGGTGTGGTGGCACACGCCTATAATCCCAGCACTGGGGAGGCTGAGGCAGGAGGATTGGTGTTAGTTCAAGATCAGCATGGGCTACAAAAGTGAACTCAAGGCCAGCCTGAACTGCAGAGCGAGACCTTGTCTCAAAAAGACAAAAACAAAAACAAATATTAGTTTTATTATTCTTCATAATACTTCTATGTTAGTAACTGATATTGACCCATAACATTTTAACACAGGATTTTGATGTGAGGTTCTATCTACAGGAAGTGTGAACTCAAGACAAGGAAACACATGAACACAGGCAATTCACTGTCTGCAGAAAAGTCCCTCTTCTTTTTGAGAATTAGATATAGAGCCATTTTAAATAACATATAAGTTATAGAATCAGGTAACATTTCATTTAGTAGTTCTAACAGAGGACCAATGAGAGTGACCCAAGTGACCAGAAAGTGTATGGTCCTCTTCCTGGGCTATGGTGTCAGCTGCTCAGCAGGCCAGGAGGTGAGGGGTGGAGAGGGTGGGTCACCCGGGAACAGGGTTTCCTGAGCCCTGCCTTAAAAATACTAGAAACCCTCAAAGGGGAAATCAGGTCCCAACCCTGTCCTTCTGAGGCCTGGCTGAGAGCAAGGGTAGAGCAGGAACAATAATAAAAAAATATATACAGATGTACCAACACAGACATAGTGTATTAGATAGTGATAATATCCAAGAATAAAGTTATTAAGGAAAGGGAAAGTTGGATGGTCAGCAAGGCAGATGAAATTTAAATACAGCAGTTAGGTAGGCCTCGTCAAGGGGGAGCCAATTAAACAAAAATTAGGAGGCAAGAGAGCTATCTAAGGGAGCAAAGAAAGAGCCTGACCATCTCAAAGGCCCTGCCACAGGTTCATGCCTGAAACATTTGAGGAATTTAAAGACATGGTAGGTCATCACGCTAAGTGAAATAAATCAGACACGGAAGCTTAAATATTGCTTGCATGTTGTTTCTCTTATATGAGCAACCTAACATATAAACAAAGAGTAAAGTAAAAGATGATAATAAGTCCTCAGAGGACAAGGGGATCGAGAGGCGGAGAGAGGGTGGAGGGAGGGGGGGAAGAGGTGGATGAGAAAAGGAAGTGGGGTTAGGTTTTACAGGTGTAGTGCACATAGAGGGCAAGGAGGGCTAACGCTGTGCTGCACACATGTGATAAGAAAGAGACGGAGGGTTAAGGGATGGGTGGACGGGGAGGAGGAGAAGGTCCAGGGGATGAAAAAGGGGATGATGAGGATGTGTTCTGTCCGTGTATTCACTTCACGTAGGGAATGTAAGCTTATGCACCTCCAGCAAGAACTTTTTTTTTTTTTTTAATTTAATTTTATTTATTTAATTTTTTCTTGTTTCAGAACCTTTGTTTGTTTATTCACTCATTTTTATGGCCGGCTCAGCCCGCCCCAAGGGCAGGGCTGGCGCAGCATGTGGTGCCGGGGATCGAACCGCGGTCCTTGAGTCCGCCCAAGCTTTCCCAAGCAGGTGCTTTAGACCGCTGAGCCATCCTGCCAGGCCCCTCCAGCACGAACTTTGAAAGACAGCATGGTCTGTCATACAAGAGGGGGGTGAAGAAGAGAAAAAAGAAAGGACACAAGACGCCAGTGAGGGAGGGCTCTGAGGCAGGCTTTGGTTCTACTGAGGTAAGAGGTCTTTAGCAGACTGTGAACCAGGACTGGCATGATGTTATTCAGGTTTTTTAAAAAAATGTATTTGGTACAGAGTGTCACTGTGCAGCTTAGACTCATAATGATCCTCCTGCTTTTAGCCTCCCTAGCACTGGGATTACAGGCATGTGTGCCCCGTCTTGGTGGCAGGCTCAGCGTGTCTTGGGATGGGGGCTGATGCTGCATGTGGTGCCGGGGATCAAACCCCAGTCCCTGCACTTGCTTAAGCAGGTGCTTAGTCCACTGAGCTATCTTGCCCACCTGATGTTATTCATTATTATTTATTTTTTATTACTTTTCTTTCTGATGTTAATCATATGTGACAAGAATCCCTCCAGCTTCTCTGTGAATAGATGGCAGAGTGAGAGTTAAGCCAGGTACACGAGTTGGGAGATTATTACATAGTTCATGTAAAAGATTTGTAGCCATGGTGGGGTGAGAGTAGGGATGTTGGCTTCAAGTTGTCTTGGAGGAGGAGCTACAGCATTGGGGGACAGAATGAGGGCTCTGGGGCAAGTGAGGAACGTGGACACCTGGGAGTTTATTGTGCCAAGCAACAGGAGGCTGCAGTTAAGAGAGACAGAAAGGTTTTAGAAGGGACAGGTGCAAAGAAACACCAGGGGTTCCATTTTGGAAATGCCAAACGCAATTCTCCTATGAGAGCCTTCAGTGGAGTTGCCATACAGGGTTAGGTGTGGGCATCGGGAGTTCAGGGAGAGGCTGCCTGCGGGTAAATTTGGGGAGTCAGTGAGGTGATGCCCTGAAATGAGGAGAGAAAGAGGAAAAGGCAAAGAAAGGGAAGCAATAGCGTTTGCCCTTTCTGCTTAAATATTTTCATCAGAACATGGTTTCTGTTCTTGGCTCACCACAAAGGACTTAGTAATAAAGTTATACTTGGGCAATGCCGCTAAAATGTGGGTATTTATGTCAAAAGCAAGAGAGGGCTGGACGTGGTGACACCATCTGTACCCTGTAAGCCCAGCATTAGGGAGGCTGACACAGGAGGATTACTGGGAGCTCCAGGCCAGTCTGGACTACATGGTGAGTTCAAGGCCAGCCTGGACCATGAAAGGAGATCCTGTTTCAAAAGAACAAAAATCAAAACAAAAAAATCAAGAGAAGAAGGGTTGTAGAGGTAACAAAAAACCTCTGCAGAGTGAGTTTGGGCCAAGTAAAAGTAGGGAAAAGGGAGAAAAATGAATAAAAAATACACTCTAGAGTGTAGAGTGGGCTATCATGAAGAGACATCCAAAAAGGAGAAATCCACCTTATAGATGTCCATTGGCCCCCTTTGCATGGAAGTGGACAGCTTATGCCAGGGGACAGTGGCCTTGTAGCTATCTTCTCCAAAGTTATGGAATCTGAAATAGTATAGGACTTCTGAAGGGACCATACAATGGCTGCTCAAAAAGTACAGTTCAGATTCAACCCAGCAACGAGGCCCGGCATGTGAGTGAGACTGTCCTGGGCCTCCTAGAAACTCATTTGACCCAGCAACAAGGCCCGTCATGTGAATAGAACTTCATCCATCAGACAGGCCCAACGTGGCAGAACTGCCTGCAGAGAGACAAGACCCACCCAACTGATCCAGGAGCAGAACATCTTGCCAGACTAGCACAGCAGGTTCACCTCCAAGGGCTACAGCAGGAAGAAGTGGAGCACAGCAGCCAGACCCAAGCCCCACCCACCTGGTTGAGTTTGAACTTGGTAGATCCAGATCTGCTGCTAAGGTAAGAACTCTACCAAAGCTCTACACCAAAGATTAGAAGGCAGGGCTATACAAAATGACAAAGAGAAGGAGCAAAATGGCTCTCACACCCAAGCCCACCCAGAACAAATGCAGGAGACAATAGCATAGAAGAAATTGGAAATCACACACTTGAAATCTCTGAAATAATAGCATATGAAGTAAAGAAACAACTGCAGAAAGGAATAGAAGAAATCAGATAATAAATAATTTTTGAAGTAACAAAAGAAATAATACCTATAATGAAAGAAGTACTGTTTCTAGAAAAGACACATTAAAAAAAGAGAAGAATAGAAAAATGATGGAATTCTTGAATGAGAAATATAGGAAAGTAATAGAATGCAGGACGCAGATTCAAGTGCTATCCAGGAACTTAAAACCTCAATCACAAGCTGGCAAAACCATTAAAAAAAAATGTCTTTCAGACCTTAAAGACACTATTGCAGCTAGTGAAAAGATAAGAAAAAATCTCTTAAAAACAATGAAAGTGCAGGAAAAATGTCAACATCTGCAAGATGATGAAAAGATGAAAAATAGGAGACTAATAGGCATCAATGAGAAAGAAGGAGTCAATACAAATGATATAAAAAGAATATGGGTGGAAGAATAGCAGAAAGCTTCTCAAATATGGGGAAAGAATTTGACATTCAGGTAACTGAAGCATATAGAACTCCAAACAGCATCAACCCAATTAAAACCACACCCAGACATATAATAATCAAGATCCCAGAAATTCAGCACAGGGACAGTATACTAAAAGCTGCTAGAGAAAAGAAACAGATCACAGCAGATTTCTTTTTACAAAGCATCGAGTCAAGAAGAATATGGAGGGACCGGCAAGATGGTTCAGTGATCTAAAGCATCTGCTTAGGAAAGTTAGGCAACCACAGGGAACACAGTTGATCATTGGCACCACATGCTGCACCAGCCCCACACCCAGGGCAGGCTGAGCTGGCCATAATACAAAAAGAAGAAGAAGAGGAAGAAGAAGAAGAGGAAGAAGAAGAAGAAGAAGAAGAAGAGGAGGAGGAGGAGGAGAGGGAAGAGGAGGAGGAGGAAGAAGAAGGAGCATGGAGCAAAGTACTACAAGCATTGCAAGAAAACAAATCCAACCCAAACCGATATATCTTGCAAAACTCCCTTGCAAGTATGATGGAAAAGTGAAATACATCCAGGACAAAGAACAACTAAAGAATTTCGTGATGACAAAGCCAATCCTACACAGTCCACTAAAAAAATATTCCAGAAAGGGATTAAAACGGGGGCTGAGGAGATAGGTCCATGGCACAAATGCCTGCCTGGCAAGTGCAAGATCATGAGTTCAAACCTGAGTCCCACCAAAAACCAACATATATATATATATATATATATATATATATATATATATATATATATATACATATATATCAGTGAGTTGGTTCAGTGGTCTAAAGTGCCTGCTTAGGAAAGCTGTGGCAACTCCAAGGACCATGGTTTGACCCCTTGCATCACATGCTGCTCCAGCCTCACCCCCAGGGCAGGCTGAGCTGGCCATAATAAAAAAATAAAAATGACCACAACTCTATGAAGGAGAATGGAAAGAACCCACCAAATAGGATAAACAATTAAACACAGGAGCAAAAGAGGTAGACAACAGCAGTCTTTCAACTGTTCTTTTGTATAGAGCAGCAAAATATTTCAATCAGGATATTCCACAAATGGACTTCTCCTGCACCCTGTGAGTCATCATTCTGTCTGGGTCTGCAGGGTGGATATCAAGGAACTAGCAGTAGCTCAGTCCCGTAAGTGACACTGGCCATCAGTAAGCGTCATCGATACTGTTGATGTCTATGGTGTGTTAGAATTTTGTGTGATATCCTATCCCCAAACTGTTAGAAGTTCTGGCCATGCATTTGCCATTCCAGTATTTATGCTATGTTTTTTTCTTAGTAAATCTTTATTACCATGAAAACTTTTTCTTAGTTGATTTTTTTATACATTAACCTATTCAAATACTATATGAGTACTCTGAATTGGTCACAGATTTGCACATATGCTACACTACATTCTGGCCTCTTAGTTGGACTCACAATTTTTTTAATTTTTGAATATTATTTTGAAATATTTAATTTTGAATTAATATGTAATTAATTTTTTGAATAGCTTAATTATAATTTTTGTTTTATGATTCATACTGTATCTTTGAGTTACAATCTACTTTTAAGGCATGGTAAGATATTTTCTGTTGGTACTCTAAACTTTAAAAAGAAAAGAAATATATATGTATACACAAGAGAGGATAGATATACAACTACTTTCTTTTAGTTCATTAAGAATAAAAGTTTGGGGGCTGGGGAGATAGCTCCGTGGCACAAGTGCCTGCCTGACAAGTGTAAGGTTGTGAGTTTGAACCCCAGTCCTGCCAGAAAAAAAAAAAAAAGAATAAAAATTTGTACTAATATTGTTTAGACAGGCTATCAGATCTGCATCTTGTCCTCTGAATAACTACTATGAAGACAATAGTATGCATTGTATTAATTATTATAACCATCCTACTAACTAGTCTTGAAACTGTTTCACTGCTATTTTATCTTTTTGTCCCATTAAAATGAATTAAAAAGTATAGTTCATATTAAATTTAAAAAAGAACTTATTGCAGTAAAACACATGTTGCCAAGAACAACTGGATCGGGGTGTTTGGAGAGAGGAGGAGCACAGCATATTGAGAGGGGTCAATGGCAAAGAGTCTTTTACAGTAGTATATATTTTATATATTTTTTATTTATCATTCAGCTGAGTTTTAGAACACCTCACATTGATAGCTGTTCATAGTAATTTCTGCCAAGTAAAGATATTGTCAAATGGCTCTTCTACACTACTTTCCAGACTGGCACTGTGTGACCTCTGGCTCTTCCTCAGATTCAAAATGACCCTGAAATATGGGTGTTCTGAACTGATTCAGGACATCAAGAATCTGCGACAGGGCAACTAAAGACATTTATGAAAGACACTTTGAGAACTGCATCAGTGACAAAAATGATTAAATAAGTTTGCTTGAAATGTGTGTGTGTGTGTGTGTGTGTGTGTGTGTGTGTACATATTTTGAAGGTCTATTTTTTGTAGTGATATTTTAAAATTTAAGCATTTACTGCACTTGTTCATTTTTGTAAGCACTGATTTGACCTAAGAGTTCTTTCTTTCCCTTTAGCTACTCTGTAACAACATCACATGGAGCAGCCTCCCCGCCTCCCTCTGTATTCCTGCTCTGAAAGTAATGACTTTACCACGTGGCAGTTCCTACTTCATGAAGAGGCGCGGCTCAGACCTGACAGAGTCCCGTACTGGGCTGCCCAGGATCTCTTGCCTCCCGCAAGATGATCAGCAAAGAACCTAAGACCTACAGGGGGTCAGGGAGGAGGGCAACACTACGTGGGATTTGGCTGGCCTCCCTTTGCCTCAGCTGCACATCAGAGGGAGACACTGTGATCTTGTCACTGAGAGAGGCGGTGACTTTTGCATGGCAAGGGCAATGATGCCACCTCCTTTATCATCTCCAGAAGGTGGTCCTGCTGGAGCTGTTTCTTTTTGCAGAAAGGGAAAATATATTTATAAATCGCTTATCTAATAAGTGGCTTCTGTCTAGATTATAGTCAGTATAACTATAACCTAAAGATCAAAAAGACAAAAATGTTTCAATAAAAACAGGGGAAGGATTTGAACAGACAGCTTATTAAAGTAGATAGATGTACAACGAACCAATATTCAAACACAAAGTCAGTGATGAGACCAAATGCAAATCAAAACACAATGAGATGCCTCATCACATTCTCTAGGATGGCTATAATAAAAAGACTGACAGTGACACACCTTGGAGAGCTTGTGGAGAGATTAAAATTCTTGTACATGCTGGTGGGAATATTAAATCATAGTTATTATAGAAAGCAACCTGCCAGCTTCTTGAAATGTTGAACAAAAACTTTCCACACACCTCAACAATTCTATTCCTGGGTACACAAGGAAGATAAAAACATGCATCTACATAAAATTTATATGTGAATACTCCTACCGGTGCTATTTGTGACAGCCACAAAAGTCACTGAGCTTCAGATGCCCATCAGCTGATGAACAGAAGGAATGCTGTATCTACACGCTGTTGTTCAACAAGGACTGAAGTACTACTACGCTGCAGTTTATGTAAACATCATTAAGTGAACGTTCTGTTAAGTAAGGTATCTTACTGAGTGGAAGAAACCAGCCCCCAAAGACTGCATATCACATGGTTTCATCTGTGTAAAAAGTCTAAAATAGGCTAAGCCATAGAGATATAGCTTAGAAGTTGCACAAGGCCGGGGAGGTTCATGAGACAAACTGGGGAGCGACTGTTAGCAGAGGTAGGGTTTTAGTGAGGACCAAACAAAAATGTTCTATGATTTGATTATATTAATAACTGTACAGCCATGTGAATATACTTTAAGGACATTGGGCTGTATAACCTAAACAGATGAATTATGTTGTAGGTTAATTGTGATTCAACACAGTAGTGAGCATTTTTTAAAAATAAAAATGTGACATTGCTTACAGACTTCAAATTCTGGGAGTCCCTGTTCAAACAGTGTTTCCTTTTGCTTTTTTTCTTTTAAAACTGGGGAAAGGTGAGATCTTAGAGAAAGAATTTTTAATTTACTGGTGTGCTATAAGTCTCCAAGTAAAGTGCCACACGCTGTGCTACGCTGAGGAGCTGTGCATGTTTGGAGACAAGTTACAAGCATATGTCCTTGAAAAAATAAATCATTGTGCTTATTTTTGAGAAGCTGGTAAAGCCCATTTGCTGTTTTGCTTCGGGAGACTAAAGGCATGGATGCAAAGCTGCACTGTTTTTAAGAACATGGAAGTTCTTAAACATGGAACGTGTTCAGGAAAGCAACTAAAGTAAAATCTAACACTGTCGACCTCCCTTATTTCTGGCACACAGAGAACACTGAGAGTGTCGGGGAAGGAAGCAGGACAGCAGGTCATCTCTGGATGGCATTGCCTCTAGCAGGACTGAAAGAACTGGAGAATCCAGCGAAGGCTGACCAGGGAGGCTGAAGATGAAGTCCTCTGTCCCCGTTCTCACTGTCTGCTTCCCCTTCTCTTTGGCAATAAAAGAGAAAGGGAAGCAGACAATGCCATGACACAGAGCAGCAGCTCCCCACTTCAGCCACACATTAGAATCACAGGGGTCCCACTCTAAGTCAATTAAATTAGACCTTTGGGAGAGTGCCAGGTTCCAGCACTTAAAACATCCTTGCAGGAGCCTGTGATTTCTGATCTGGCAGTCAATGAGCTTAGAAGTCATCACTCAGTCATGACAAGTGAAGAGTTGAGCAAACTGAAACATCAGGGGCCCGGCGGGATGGCTCAGTGGTCTAAAGCGCCTGCTTGGGAAAGCTTGGGCAGCTTCAGGGACTGCGGTTCGATCCCCGGCACCACATGCTGTGCCAGCCCTGCCCTTGGGCTGGGCTGAGCCAGCCATAAAAATGATTGAATAAACAAAGATTCTGAAACAAGAAAAAAAATAATAAAATAAAAATTAAAAAAAAAAACAAACAAACTGAAACATCAATAATTTCTCTTGGATCCACATAGAAATGAAGTCATAGGACAAACTGTTACTCTCCAAACTGGACAGACAGACAGACAGACGGACAGGATCACAAATTATAGGAGAAGCAGCCTATCTCAGTGAGAACAAGTACTGGTTAGGAAAGCCTGCGCAATGTGGACAAGGATGAGAGATTAAAGCTTTAAGGAGACCCAGTCTTAGGGGAACCCCAATATTTTGTGATTGTTGACTTTAGGTCCTCCAAGCTTCTTATTGCGATGATAAGAGAAAAACTCTTTAGGCTTTCAACATGAAGAAGAGGAAGAGAAAATTAATCATTTTGAAATATGTCAGTGCTTTCCATTCTTTTTAAAAAATTTTTAAAGATTAATTTTAATGAGAAAGAAATAGTAATGAGACAGTTTCAAAACAGGTTAGTAGGACAGTTACAATAATTAATACATTGCATATTGTTGTCTTTGTAGTATTATTGAGAGTACAAAATACAGACATGATAAAGCAAGATCTCAGATATTGTTCATGCTCACCTTGAAATCACTATGTAGCCCAGGCTGGCCCCTAGAACTCATGGTGATCCTCCTGCCTCAGCCTTCCAAGTGCTGGGACTTCAGGAGCACACCATTTCACATAGCAGAAGTTTTCTCTTTCTTTTTTTTAATACACTTTTTATGCCCTTTGGTACTAGGGATTGAACCCAAGGGTACTCCACTACTGAGCTACAACCCTAAGCCCAGCCTGCTTTAAAATATTTCATCTTGAGATGGGGTATGGCTAAACTGATCTTGTTGACCTTGAATTTAAGGTCCTTTTTCCTTACCTTCCAGAGTAGATGAGATTAAAAGAATATGCTGCCTTGCCCAAATGAAATAAACTTTTTATTTTAAAACTTTTAAATTCAAGCTGGGCATGGTGGCTCATGCCTGTAATCCCAGCACTCGGGAGGCTGAGGCAGGAGAATTGGTGCAAGTTTGAGACCAGCCTGGGCTACAAAAGTGAGCTCAAGGCCAGCCTCAACTGCATAGCGAGACCCTGTCTCAAAAAGACAAAAAAAAAAAAAAAAAAAGTTTTAAATTCAAGTTAAAAAGATCTGCTTTCAAGATAGAAGACTATACCATGGCTGGCCTAATAATGTACTGAGGCTTGTATCAGAGTTTTGCCAACCTGTGGAAGGGCAATACTCAACTACGGTATCCTGTACCATCCTGTGCATCCTACAAGAGTGACAAAAAGAAAAAACTGAAGTTCATACTATGCAGGGACACAGGGCTCACTCTAAGCCTATGATCAGGTCTCACGTCTGTGATACGCTCCCCGCCTTCCGGGGCCTTCTGACTGCCCTACTATTAGCCTATTCACCTCATTTACTTCTATCCAGTAGGTCATAACCAGATTTCCACAGAAAATCACAAAGCCTACTAAAAGACATGAGACACAGTCTGAGGAGACAGAAAAGTGTCAGAACTCCACCCTCATATGACAGGGGCATTAGAATTAGGCTCTGAATTTAGAACAACAGTGACTAATGGGCTCTGCTGAAATAAATGGGCCTGATTTATTTCAGTTATCATAATGCCTTCTAGGCTAAATTATGTTGTTGCAAATGATAGGATTCCATTTTTTTAAAGGAATGAATAATACTCCATTGTGTATATATGCCACATTTTCTTTATATATTTATCAGATGATAGGGGTCGTCCGCATTTTCATTTGCTAACTATCAGTCTTGCTAGGGCTCTTCAGCCTTTTTTTCTAGCCTCTCAGGGCCTGCCAATCCCACACTTGGCACAAACACAATTCATGAGAAATGACCGATTATAGATCCCTAGCTTCTTGCTACACTCACGTAGGTTCTCTCTCACCAGACGGCACCATGGATTTGGAAGCTGCTTACAAGATGTGTATTCTGATAACTTTCTGCCTCCAGTACCTCATCTGTAGAGTCAGGCTCTTGATTCCTACCCTTGCTATCATGTAGTAAATTTCCAATAAAGGGTTGTTAATATTTAAAAAATATCTGCTGGAGTTCAGAGTGAACAAGGAAAGAACACCAGGAGGAAATCTATCTCCCATTAACAGTAACCATAATGGATGGGAACCTTTCCAAGCACCACATATACATTAGAAATTATATTTTGTAATGTCTTAACTTCTCTGTTTCCATACAGCTTGTTGGGGAAACACACACTTGGGATTACACAGAAATAAGTAGTATCATTCCTGGGCAGCTGTTTCTCCATGTTTTTGAAAAGTTTAAGGGAAAGTGGGAAGAGAGTCAGCAACTAATGTCCCCAAGTCCCAGCCGTGGGCCTGGCCTGGTGCTGTGCACCTGACCTATGTTATCTCAATAGCCCTGTGAGATACGTGCTATCTACTCTGCCAGAGGGCGGGACTCATTGTGGGCATGTACTATAGTTTCCTGACGATCACAGGTGACTCAGGAGTGGAGATAGGATTTGGAACCACGCTGCCTCATTGAAAATTCCAGAGCTGTAAGGCAGAGGCAGCAGGGCCTAGTTGGTCTGAGGCTGTGAATCAGGGGAAAGCGCACATGGCAGAGCCACTAGATGAGACTGGCCAGCCAGGGCTCCTGGTCTGGGATGTTAGCCCAGCTGTGCCTCTTGAATTGTAAATGTCCTAGGATTACTAGAATGCAAACCCCTAGGGAGTGATTTTGTTATCCCTGTGTCCTTTGACTGCAGAAGAGGACTGCAGGCTCAGTGGCAAATGTGGACACCCTTTATTCTGGCTAACGACCTAGAGACCTAGCTGAGGTGTAGGGGTGAGGACCAGCACTGGCGTGCTGCATACACTGTTTGTCCCCACTCTGGGAAAATGCTGGGACCAGCTGGGGGCACTCAGATGAGGGACAGGTGTTCCTCCACATTTCTGTAGGATGACGGGAGGTTTCCTTTTGCTGGCTGACATATGTGTCTGAGAAGGGTCTTCTGAAAATGGATCCCACAGTTTCTCTTATTCTTTCTTCTGTCCTTGGCCTGTGCCACCCTTTATCTGAATAGATGTCAAAGTTTCTTTTAAAAATGTTCTTAAGGGGGCTGGGGAGATAGCTCCGCGGCACAAGTGCCTGCATGGCAAGTGCAAGGTCGTGAGTTCAAGCCCCAGTCCCGCAAAAAAAAAAAAAAAAAAAAAAAAAAAAAAAAGTTCTTAAGGCATCAAGAATTACTGGAATGCAGAATTGGAGGTATACCTCAGTGGCATAGTGCTTGAGGTTCTAAGTTCGATTCCTGATGCAAAGAAAGCAAAAGCAAAAGAAAGAACAAAAAATTACTAGGAAGTAAACAGAAATTATTAAGAAAACATTCAACATTTGATTTTTTTTCTTTTTTATATATTAGTCGCATTTACATGGGACTATAGATTTGATTTCCGATAAATACTGTAGTGCTAAGGTCAGAGAAGGTGTAAACCTCGCTTTGCCTTTAACTACATTTCCAGCTCCTAGTCCAATCCTTTTACTCATGCATCCAACACATATTTATGGGGCAACTATTACCTACATGGCATTATTAGATACTAGAGGTCAAAGAAAAGCAGAATGTGGTCTCTGTCCTACAAACCTATTATCTGAGTCTACAAGATCTCTGCTCATCTCCTCACCAGTGACCACTGAATTTGTGATGAAAGTCACACTTTATACTCTTCGTTTCTCCTTAATTATACCATTATTTTATTGGGTTTTTTTTTTTTTTTTCCTTGTGCACAGGCTTCTTATCTAGTCTCAGACTGAAGGATAGACCCTCAAGTTCTGGGTTGTATAATTTAGAAAAGTTCTATTCTATAATATTTGAATTATTTATTTCATGACAAAGTTATAGTTCAGGAACAAGAATATAATTCAAGTTTTTTTCTTAATTTAAAACTAGTGGCCTGGCAGGATGGCTCAGTGGTCTAAAGTGCCTGGTTAGGAAAGCTTGGGTGGCTGCAAGGATCGCGGTTTGATCCCTGGCACCACATGCTGCGCCAGCCCTGCCCTCAGGGCAGGCTGAGCCTGCCATAAAAACAAACAAACAAACAAACAAAAGTTCTGAAACAAGAAAAAAAAAATAAAACTAGTGCATGGATATACTCAATTCTACATTAGGACTTTCCTATTGGAGTTAATTTTCACACTGCTGAGTATTGACTTTAGGTATTCAATAAGCCTGACATGTGGGCTCCAGGCCCAGAGATTCAGCTGGTCTGGACTGAGGTCTGAGCACTTTTTAAAAGTTCTCAACTTGAAAGAAATTGGCAGTTTCTATCAATATCAGTTTCCTGATTGATGCTGTCATAGAGTATTTGTCTGAGATATTAACACTAGAAATCCCTTGGTGAAGGGTTTGGGAGGATTTGTTATACTATTCCTTGTGACTGTATTTACAGTCACATCAAAAAAAGATTTTCCAAAATCCCCAAGTGACTCTAATGTGCAACTATGATAGAAAGCCAGTGCAATAAATGCTTCCTAACAAGCAGTATATGGTCTAGTAGGTGAACATGTGCCAAGCAAATAGCTGCAAAGGGAATAGAGGGTGGAAGCTGCCTTGGGAGTGGTACATGAGGTTATTGGAAATATGACTGTGAGGAAGTACCTAAAGCTAAGTGCTCTAATCCAAGGGGACAATGTGTGTTATAAAGATATAAAAACAGCAGTAGAGCCACAGGATCGCTGACATTTAGGGAAGAAGAAGAAGGAGGAGGAGGAGGAAGAGCAGGAGGAAGAGGAAGAGGAGGAGGAAGAGGAAGAGGAAGAGGAGGAGAGGAGAAGAGTTAGGAAGACTAAGAAACTATCATCAGAAAGAGAAGGCATGAAAAAAAAAAAGAAAATGAAATTCAGAAGGCACTAGGAGGCCGGAGTCTAAGTTTTTATTTTCTTTTTTAGGGAAGTTGATTAAAGGACCACAATAGCAGTCTTTGTGGTCATCACTCAGAGATACTCATTCCCTGATCCCTGGTACCTGCAAAGATGTTCACTTACATGGTAAAAGGAATTTTGCAGATGGATATAAGTTTAGCAACATTTTTTTGTAACAAAATTCAAATGTTTAATTTTTTCAAAACTTAACTATACTAGGGCGTGGTGGTGCACACCTGTAATCCCAGCATTTGGGAGGCTGAGGCAGGAGGATCAGTGTGAGTTCGAGACCAGCCTGGGCTACAAAAGTGAGCTCAAGGCCAGCCTGAACTTCATAGTGAGACCCTGTCCCAAAAAGAAAAAACCAACAAACAAACAAAAAAACTTAACTATACTAATAAAAATAAATATATTTTAGGCCACCTTCAATATTTGTACATCGTCTTCATACAATTATAATAGTGCTCTCAAAGACATTTCTAAAGTATATTAATTTCACAATTAAAATGTGTTTCAAAAAATAGAGAAACATTAAAGAAAGTTAGTCTGAAATATATCTCAAGGCTGACAGGTATATTGTTATTTATCCAATGCACTGTATTTGTATTCAAAATAGCACGGCTTTAACCTGATTATTTCTTGTCCATTTCAGTGATTTCTTGGATCCAAAACAAGATCTGTGTATTTCTTTGAAGACATCATTTGTTTTTTAAAAATAATTCATAAATTTTTTTTTTTTTTTTTTTTTTTTGTCTTTTTGAGACAGGGTCTCGCTATGCAGTTGAGGCTGGCCTTGAGCTCACTTTTGTAGCCCAGGCTGGTCTCGAACTCGCACCGATCCTCCTGCCTCAGCCTCCCGAGTGCTGGGATTACAGGCGTGCGCCACCACGCCCGGCTAATTTTAATAAAAAAGAAATAACAACAATACAGTCTCAAAACAGGGTAGTAGGACAGCCACAATAACACAATGCATATTGCTGTCTTCATAGTAGTTATTCAGAGTACAAGATGTAGACATGATAACTTTTCTAAATATGAGTGGTACAAATATTTCTTCTCATTGAACTAAAAGAAAATAGCTGTAAGCATAGTCCAATAGTCCATAATAGTAGTGGGCTATCGGCAGAAGACATCCACTTGTTGACCATCCTTTCGCTGAAGTGGAATGATTTGTCTTCTCAATCCAGCAGATCTTATGAGCAGCTTGTGTTTTCTGTGCCACCTTCTCCGGTATGTTCTGTTCACATGTTTCATCTGCAGAGCCTGACACAAACAGTACAGGATCTTTTAGAAGAAAGAGGTCTTCACCTCCGAATTCATGCTGCTGCCTTGCGTGGTGCAGTGGGTAAGACACACAAATGAGACCTGGAGCAAAATCATCAGCTTCATCTTGCTCCACGTGACACATGATGAAAGCGGCTGCTCTTGAGCCCACTGAATGACCTCCCAGGAAAACACCTGCAGATTTGTTTTCTCCTGAGGTCTTCAAGTAATTCAAAACTACTGTCTATGCCTTAGTTTTATGTATAATATTAAAGCCTTTGCAGGTGAATCACAGGTAAAAACAAAACAAAAAACTATGAGATGCAAGATGTGATGCTAGTGACATCAGATGAGGAACATTCGTATCTCCTGATACTCCATGTGTAGGGATTATTCTATATCTTAAGCTCTTGTTAGGCACCGAGAAAACAGCATCCAGTAATTTATTTCCAAAAGGTATTTTTATTTTACCTCTGGATGACTTTCCACTGTTGGGTAATAGAAAGTGCATTACATCTGAGAAGCAAAGGACATCTCCGGAGAACGCAACACCGGTGTTGGATTGTGCTCTCTTCAGGGAGCAAACTCACACACTCCCAGTAACCCCCTCACCTCCTCCCATTTATTTATTTATTTATTTATTTATCTATTTATTTATTTATTTATTATGTCTTTAGGGCAGGGAGATGTGGTGCTTGGAGAAGAGAAATTAGAAGTATGAGAAGAACCTGGCTCACTATTGCTGACATTAAAGATGGAGGTGACATTATATTTGACTTTTTATGTGCTAATTGACTGGAACCCTTCTCTAAATCGAAACATGGAGAGTAAATCTTTCCAAAGTGAAGTGCTAGGCACCCTCCCACTTTTCTTCCAACAGAAACACCAGATTTATTTAGCTAAACTGATTCCAAAGAGTAGTCTTGTATTGACCTCAGCTAATTCCAAAATACTGCTCTATAAATTTCTGTATACATTGAATACTCTTCACAATTAAAAATAGTCTGTCTTGAAGATAAAATTTCCAATCTTGACACTAGAAAGGCAAATATGCCAAGGAGCCAAAACTAAACAAGCATTTGGGAAGTGAAGGCTGGAAGCTAACTTGCGTTGAAGTTGCAAAAACTTTTATACTTTTTCTGCAAATACTTTTACTTTTTCTGCAAATACTTTTTTTTTAAACTATGCATCACAGTAGCCACATTTGGAACATGTTTTGTACTCAGCCAATAGTTTAGGTAGTTAGAACTGGTCCTAAGTCTTGATTTTTTGATGTAAGTCTTTTATAACTGCCTCAATACACAGAAAACTAAAAAAAAAAAAAAAAAAAAAAAAAAAAAAAAAAAAAAAAAAAAAAAAAAAAAAAAAAAAAAAAAAAAAAAAAAAAAAAAAAAAAAAAAAAAAAAAAAAAAAAAAAAAAAAAAAAAAAAAAAAAAAAAAAAAAAAAAAAAAAAAAAAAAAAAAAAAAAAAAAAAAAAAAGAAAGGAAGAAAGAAAGAAGGAAAGAAAGAAAGAGAAAGAAAGAAAGAAAGAAAGAAAGACACAGCCTCAACTCTGTTCACATGGTCACACACAGTGCTTCCATGTTCTGGTATCTACTAGGACCTCATTATAACTAGGACCTCAGTATAACTCAAGTCATTTCTTTCCCATCTTTAGGAATCTACATGGGAACAACCAGATCCATAGGTGTGAAGCTATTGTGTGTGTGAATGAACACGCCCTTTGCTTCCTGTCTGAATGCTGCACATCTGTTTGGATTATATATTTGTGTATTTGTGCTTTGAGCCATAGTAACTCCTCGTGTTATGGAACTGATTTGCATTGAACACAAACTGTAAATAAATAAATGGCTGAAAGGCAAAAAAAAAAAAAGATGGAGGAAGAAGGTTTCAATGAGCCAAGAAATACATGGGACCCCTGAAAACCTTGGAATGGGGCAGGCTGATGTCCGCAAAGGGAGAGCTCATTACTGCCAATGCAGGGACTGGATTTTGTCAACAACCAGCATGAACAAGGACAAGGTTCCCTCCCTAGAACCTCTGGGAGGGAACACAGCCCTACCGACACCTTGAAAGCAGCCCATTGAGTTCCAAGGCAGCCTTCTGATCTACGAAGCTGTAAAATAATAATTTGGTGTTATTTTAAGCTGATAAACTTCTAGCAATGTGTTATGATAGCAATAAATAAATAAAAAAAAAACCTAATAGAGACCAAAGAAGAGCAGATTTTATTTTATTTTTTAACCTGGCTTCCCTTTTTTGACCTTTTAAGTTTCAGTGGTCCCTATGGATCTATTGTGGGCTTCTCCTCCCATTCTTTATCTTCTGATCAAGTGAGGCCAAAGCACCCAAATTTAATTTGAAGAAGGAAGGAAAAGCTAAGCAAAGGCTGCTGTTTATCAGGTTGTGGGCCAGTCTTGCCCCAAGGCAACTTTTGTTTGACTTCCAGTGTTACAAGAATTTTTAACAACGCTTGTCTGAGCAAGGCCATCACTGTTTTAGAGACATATTCTGAAGTTTCATTATGGGTTCTACAATTCCTAATGATCTTGTATGCATTGCTTTACTCATGTGTGTTACCTGACCACATTCTCTAGGTGGCTGTCACAGTGACACCAGCCTGGAGCTGGACTAGCACATGTTAGAACTGGGACCCATGGCAGAAGAAAATAAGAAACCCAAGGAAGCAGTAAGACGTGAAGAAGGAGCAGATTACTTTCCTATTTACTATGAGTCTAGTAAATGTCATCAGGCCTTTTAAATAACACGTGTTTGGATGCCTGCACTTGAGTATGAGTGAAGGTTGATCAGGAAGTTATTAAGAAATGGAAGTCAAGGCAAAGATCTCAAATTTTAAAGAGTCAGTTGAATCTTTTCTTCCTTCCTTTCTTTTTCAATGTATTTAGTACAGGGTCTCACTACATAGGTCAGACTTCTAGTGATCCTTCCTGTTTTTCAGTCTCCCAAGCACTGGAATTACAGGCATATGCCACCATGCCCAGTCTCAATACCATCTCAGTGCCCTGGGAGTGGGGCCAGCCAGGTGAACCTTCCCTTTCTTTAAGCAAAACTCCTATGTGTAGGTTCAGCTGTGTCCCAGTAATACCTAAGGGTATTTAATCCTGTGACCCAGAGTTGGTATTTTACTAGTGCATCATTCATTTGTTGCTGGCCTAACATCCTCTCTGGCTTGATGCACAGAGCTCTTGTTCCTTTTGATCAAGCTCTTTCTTGGTACCTTAATTCCAGTAAATGACTTTTTCTCTATTTTCTTCCTGGGATCTTGCTTTAGTTTTTTGCTTAATTTTTAGGAACTTAGATTCTTTTTCTATGAATTGAAGTCCTTCTCTGAAACCCCTTCGTGTGGGTATTGCCTGGCCGGGTCTTCTCCTGGGGTCCTGCAGCACTTCACAGGGGCCTTGCCTGCCCCAGACCTCCTGCAATCACAACCCACCAGATGATCTCAGTTCTAGGGTACATGGGCCTCAGTCTGACATTGCAACATTTTTTATTGATCGGAAAAGGAAATAAAGAATATCTGCATAGCAAGAAATAAAGGACATCTGCATAGCAGGATTCACTGGTCAGGAGTTTTGAAAGGGTTTTCTGGTAAACTCTCTAGGCTTCCTGTATTCAGTAGCCTACAAAAGTGTTGAACCACAGGCCAGCAAGATGGCTCAGTGGTCTAAAGTGCTTGTTTAGGCAAGCTTAGGCAGCCACAGGGACCACAGTTTGATCCCTGGCACCACATGCTGCACCAGCCCCAACCCCAGGGCAGGCTGAGCCAGCCATAACATAAAACAAACAAACAAACAAACAAACAAACAAACAGTGTTGAACCAAATTCTCAGTTATCTCAGTTGAAGAGGTGTTCAAGAAAGTCTGTCATTTTACTCCTGATTTTCTTTTTTTAGAAGGACAGGAAAGTCAAAACCTTTACAAAGAATCTGTCCATTGGTTTTCAAGTGAATAGATCTTTAAGGAACAGCTATTCTTTTTGGTCATGAAAAGTTGTGCAGATGGTTACCATTGCATGAGAACAGGGCCTAAAATAACTGGCATATTTTAGTACTGGCTGTGATATTTATCACCTAGTAATCTTGGGACAGTCATTTACCTTCTCAAGCATCAGTTTCTCCATCTATTTAAAAATAAAGCATTTCTGATCAGGTTGCTTACAGTGCTTTTTACTGGGACAGTGAACACTGAGCAGCGTGCAAATGTGAGATCTTAGTGGTCACTGCTGGTAATAAGAACAGATTGCTGCCTGTGGTGTCCAGCGACAACCCCATCCATTCACCAAGGGATACTTCAACAATCTCTGATGGGCACAGACCAGGCTGGTGCCAAGCGAAACCCAGAAACCACGATTGCTGACCCAACCACTGTAAAAGACCACAGCCACCAGATGCCCGCGCTGTCTGCTCACATCTCATCCACTGAAGCCTGGCACCCCCATATCAAATGGTCACCCTCCTTCTTGGTCTTTCCAGGGTAGATGGTGCCAGAGCATTTCATTTCTGACCAGAAAAAATTCTGTTACTGAGGCCTCTGCAAGCTCATTTGCCTCTGTGGGGGCCTAACTTGATTATTTCTTCTCCTTTTTGGTGTGGGATGATTTTTGTCTAAAAAAAGAGAGAGGGAGAGAGAGAGAAAACAATAGCAAGTTATCACAATGGTAACGAGGTAGCTGGAGTTTCATTTGTGTGCTATGTCTTTAGAAATGGCAATGTCCAGAATGCAAAACCATCGGCTGCAGCGCAGGGCTTCTCACCTTCTCACTCTCACCTTCTGGGTTAATATAGTTCACCAGTTCTGAGGCCACTTACTACCCTTATGACACGAAGAGCTCCAAAGTCACCTGGTTTGTTTCCCAGGCATCACCTTGGGCAAAGGGCATCTGGAGAGCTTCATGTCCTCGCTGGGAGGATGGGGTCTGGACTGAAGCCAGAGAAGGTGGGATGGCTGGCAAGGAAGCCAGGTCTGCCATTCAGAGGCTCCTGTATATAACTTTGATTTTAATGTGACTTGTTGGTACCTTTCAGCTGTGGTTTCCATGGTACCCAGGTTCTATAACCTCTCTAAAGCCTAACAACTTCAATTTCACTTTGATGCCTGTACAGACATGAGTTAGGCTAGACTAGATTTGGGCACTCAAATCCTTTCTGCTCTTACTGCTGATATCACATCCCTTCTTACTTTCCTGTGTTATTCATTTTACCCAAAGAGCTGGAGTATTTGGGAAGTTGGCACAAAAACATCATCTAGAAAATTCTTCTGCTGGCTACAGTGTGCTGCTGGAAGATAGATCAGAGATTCCAATTCCCTAAAAATACCAGCTCTAGCTGGAAGTGAGGAAAAAGCCCCAGAAAGAAATCATTCCTAAGTGCCCTGGCTGCAGGCCTTTCCAGGGGTAACAAGCTCAATGTGGTTCTCCATGTAGAGGAATATTAGAATGGGGAGCTGCCCCTCTCCCATTGGATGCTCGGACGTGGTAGCTCTGCATGGAAGAAGACTTGTGTCTCATGCCTACCCCCGGGCAGGATACAGCTGCACAGTAGATAACGCAACTCTTGATGGGGTGAGGTTGCTAGATGAGGCTAAAGACAAAGAAAAAGAAAAATAGAATCAGAACTCTGACAGCATCACTGCGGGACCTGCAGCTGGCAAAATTGGGAAGGAGACAATAAAGACATGTTCTGGGGATGCTTCTGAGACCTTCTTGCACGTGCATGCTGCAATATTCTTTCATCCCAGAAGACAGTTCACCCGGCCGCAAAAGGCATGAGGCCAAACTCATAAAGCCAGGGAAGCAAAATAAGGAGATTAGGCCAGGGCCCCGTGGTCTATGGTGACCGCCTCCCTCCCTCAGGACCAGGAACACATAGAGATGAAACTCCTTCAACCTGACAGTTTGTGCCACAGGAAGCAGAGGAACCTCAGGATCTTTAACTTTTCCTCCAAATAAAATCTAAAATAATGTGGACAGAAACAAAAAGTTTATTGGAAGAAGCTACATGGAAATGAGGGCAAGTTTAGTGCCTTGGAGTGGGGTTGACTTGTTGAGGCTGAAGACAGAGAAGGGAAAAATATACAGTTTTCTCAGCGTAGGAGGCAAGGACCACAGTGTGTTGCAGAGGCGAGAAGTTCAGCCGCAGGGGCTCCTGGGAAACAGACGGCAAGGAATGGAGGGCACTGTTCAGGCCAGCAGGGAATCTCAGTGGGAGGGAAAATAGCAGCTGGCACATTAAGGTGGTCTCTTACTAAAGATCATACACCATGCTTGAAATGGGCAGAAGAGTCAGTAGATATAGGGAGAAGCTACCTTAAGCAGCCTAATGGAGACGATCTGATTATTCAAATGAGAGCAGCACTCAGTGCTCTGCAAGGAGGCCCACAGAACCATTTTATAGCACTTGTCTGCCATTCACAGTGACCTTCGACAACTTTCTTGTCATTTTGGGGTCTCCTGGCCGTCAAGGGTATTTGCCAGGTTGGCCTGAGACCACCCTCCTTTACTCGAGTAGCAAAGTCCTGCAAGCAGTGGGCTTCCAACTCACAATTTGGAAGTGGACTTGCTGGTACGTCCCGTGGCTGAGCCCGCAACCACTCAAGACCTCGGAGCAAGGTAAACCTTAAGACGTTGTGGTCACCTGGAAATAAAAGAAGGGAGCCTATTAAAGGCCCTTAGGACAGCGCCTGATTTAAAAAAAAAAAAAAAAATTGGCCGGGCGTGGTGGCTCACGCCTGTAATCCCAGCACTTGGGAGGCTGAGGCAGGAGGATTGGTGGGAGTTTGAGACCAGCCTGGGCTACAAAAGTGAGCTCAAGGCCAGCCTCAACTGCATATCGAGACCCTGTCTCAAAAATACAAAAAAAAAAAAAAAAAAAAAAAAAAAATCTTTCTGCCTTAAGCCATAAAGCTGCTGCCTAACAGCTGTCAGTTTACAGGATGTTTAAGAGTGCATTATCTAAATCCAGTCCTTTGTATCTGAAATCCGGGAAGTAACCCAGTAATTTAGCGTATCCCACGGCCCTCTCCCTGCTTAATTCAGGGATACCTTCTTCATTCTTTTGATGCCAGGTGATATTTGGGCACCTATTTCCTTGAAGGGCAGCTTCAGGAAATAAACGAAAGGCAGGCAGCCGTTCAGCTCCCACTAAGAGACATGGCCTCCCTCTCCTGCATGAGTAGTGCACTTGCCCTGCCTATCTGCTTTTCTTCTTTCTTCCGATTCCCTTCTTCAACCTCCATCTCTGCCCCCCTTCTAAGTAAGCTTTCTCATCTGTAAGAATATCCTGCTGTAGGTATTAAAGATCGTTGGTCTCTGGCTGCTGCTGTAACATTTTGCAAAGCAAAGACAAAGAAAATGAAAAATAGGGGCTGTCCAGATAGCTCAGTGGACTAAAGCACCTGCTTAGGCAGACGCAGCGGCCCAGAGTTCCATCTGGGGCCTGTGGTGCCGGCCCCACCCCCCGGGGCAAGCAGAGATGGCGATTGAGACTGGGAGCGGTGGCATGCGCCTGGAATCCCAGCTCTTGAGATGCTGAAAGCAGGAGGGTCACTACGAGTCCAGTCTACGCAGTGAGACCCTGTAGACCCTGTACTAAATACATTAAATAAATAAATAGAAAATGAAAGCTATTCACAGATCAACTGTTTCAGCCAGGGAAGAAGATGATGTCTTTTCTGTTCACCAGCATCAGTCCGGCACTATTGCCAGCCAGAATTGCCTCCGCAGATGTAAAGACGGATCGAGGGTTCAGG
>PVJA010029534.1:0-26556 GCA_004027025.1 Myocastor coypus
TCTCTTTTTTTTTTTTTTTTTTTTTTTTTTTTTTTTGTCTTTTTGAGACAGGGTCTCACTATGCAGTTCAGGCTGGCCTTGAGCTCGCACTGATCCTCCTGCCTCAGTCTCCCGAGTGCTGGGATTACAGGCATGTGCCACCATGCCTGGCTGGCAGACACTATTTCATTTTGCTAATATGAAACTTGAAATTAAAATTCAGAGATAGTAAGTAACCTATCCAAGGGACAGACAGAACAGGGCAACACAACAGCTGAAACATTTTTTTTTTTTTTTAATTTTTTTTTTCTTGTTTCAGACCTTTGTTCATTTATTTATTTATTTTTTTTATGGCCGGCTCAGCCTGCCCTGAGGGCAGGGCTGGCACAGCATGTGGTGCCGGGGATCAAACCACAGTCCCTGAAGCTGCTCAAGCTTTCCTAAGCAGATGCTTTAGATCACTGAGCCATCCTGCCGGGCCCCAACAGCTGAAACATTTTTGAAGATAGTTTCCTGATTTCTCAGAGATCATATAAACCCTTGCTCCACAGCCCAGGTTTGTGCTACCTTTTCACAACACATCTTAATACAACGGTGTCTATTTCTGAGCACCATGCTTCTTTCTGCTGAACTCTGTTTTGATGTTCACATGTAAATCACAGGCCATTTTCACTGTTAGAAGAAAATTCTTCTTGGTTAATGCAGCTAGAATGGATAGAGGTAAGTTAACACAGATAAAGTAGGGCAAATAATAAAAAAGTATATACTTTAAGCACTTTTCCTCAATGTATAAACATATTATCATTCACCAATCATACAATATTCACCAACAGGGCTTTCCTGTCACTTTTTCACACATGCTCTTAAACCTTCACCTGGTCTTTGTTTTGATTTTTAAAATAAAAGATCTTCAGCACACTTAGACCAAAAACAGAATTCTTAAGATTTCAATGATTCTTCCCCATATAATCCATTACTGCTTTATTCTGATAATCAATTTTTCAGAAGAAACTCATTTTTAGTAACTACTTCTGTTTTCCTTTGTGGTCCTGCAGGGCTTTGTACATGCTGGGCAAGCTATACCCCAAGTCCAATAAAATTTTTATTGCTATATTTTATCAGTTTCATAATACTTAGAATTAAGAACAATGGGTACAAACATATAGAATATTGCAGTAACTCTTGGATGTACAACTTAGCTCCCGAATGCTAATCACAGCAATGACAGAGTCAAAAAACTCTACAACTTTGAGCAAACTGTTTGTGCTAGCTACTCGACTAAAGACCATTTGAGAATGCTTCCCCTGTGTTGATTCATGTGACAACACAAGGCAGGGGCCAGCCATCAACTGTTCCTCTCTCACGTTTATATTTGTTATTTTGGGAAAGAATGTTAGCTATGCAGAGTTTTATCTTAAGAGTGATTCTAAATGTATTAAGTGACAGAGTATTAAGGATTATACTTACATCTTTCCTTCTAGGAACACATAGACCTTAATACTTCTTTTGGATGTGTGTGGAGGTAGTTGGAATTGAAGTGAGGACCTCATGCTTACTAAGCAGGTGCAATGTTGACCTATATTCCCAGCCTTTTTTTTTTTTTTTTTGAGGCAGGGTCTCACTATGCAGTTCAGGCTGGCTTTGAGCTCACTTTTGTAGCCCAGGCTGGTCTCAAACTCACATCGATCCTCCTGCCTCAGCCTCCCAAGTGCCCAGCTGAGCCTTTTTTTTTTTTTAAAAAGCATACCAAATTATCATCTGGGGAGGCTCCACAAATGTGGGCAAAAGGCACAGTTTCAAAAAAACAAACACTTTGATGAGGGCACAGAATAATGAAATGGAGCTTTTGCTAAGTAAGCCAGCAGGATTCTGATGAAGTGGTATAGTTATGGAGCATTATTATGAAATGCTAAACAATAGACATTTTAATCAGATTTATATTCCTAAAACTTTGCATCTTAAATTCTGGGTTTTTTGTTTTACTTTATTTAAGATAGGGTCTTACTGGATAATCCAGGCTGGACTTGAACTTCCAGCAATCCTCCAGTTTCAGCCTCATAAGTGTTGGTATTAAGGTGTGCCACCAAGCATGGCTATGATGGATTGTTGTTTTGGTCAAGTAGCTTCTACCTGTTAGTATTAATCTGATAATCTGACTTAGATATTACTGTGTGTCTTTTATTTATTTATTGTTTTTGGCCAGCTCAGCCATCCCTGGGGGTGGGGCTGGCATGGCATGTGGTGCCACGAATTGAGCCCGAGACTGCTTTTTTTGCCTAAGCAGGCACTTTAGATCACTTAGCTATCTCACCAGGTGCCTGATGTACATATTACTGAATGACAATAATGTATTCAATTTTATCAGGAATGAGATGAAAAGATACTTATGTCTAAATGAAAGGCTACTATCAACATTTCTCCTCCTTCATTTGTTGATTCTATTTTGTTTTTGATTTTGTAGCGCTAGAGATCAAAACCAGGGCTTTATATATTCCAGGTCAATGTTCTACCTGGAAATATTATAGGCAAACTAGTTCCGGCCTGTGAAAAGCCACTGTAAGCACTGACTGGTGGGCAAAGAGGGCTTCTTGGGAGTAAGGAGAACATTATAAAACCTATAGTGAAGGAGGGCAGCAGGAGAACTGATGTAAACACTTCAGTTCAGAAAGAATGACAGCTATACCACTTCTGGCAGGGGAATGTATTCACAGGTCCTAATCACTATGCTCCTTGCAACCCAACTCATAGCAAGGCCAATACTGCTTATGTCTACATACCTTCTGGGCAATCATGTTGCAGATCTCAGGCAGGAAATCTTCACTGAGTAGTTTATACAGCTGCCTTTCTCGAAGTGATGTCCTTTCTCGAAAACTCTCAGTGACCTGTCGCCACTCTTCTTCAGTTTGGCAAAGGAGCCACCAAGTACCTTGGCCTGGCCCTTGGGACCCTACAAAATAAAGAGACACATTCACTACAAACAGATTCTACTACAACATTTTTCTTCCTTACATTCTTTCTGCCCTGTTATGGATGACCTAAAACTGATGGAGATCCTCCTGCCTGAGTCTCCCAAGTACTGAGATTATAGGCATGCACTACTACAGCTGGCAAGACATATTACTTTTTTTTTTTTTTTTGTCTTTTTGAGACAGGGTCTCGCTATGCAGTTGAGGCTGGCCTTGAGCTCACTTTTGTAGCCCAGGCTGGTCTCGAACTTGCACCAATCCTGCTGCCTCAGCCTCCCAAGTGCTGGGATTACAGGCGTGAGCCACCACGCCCGGCTCATATTACTTTTTAAAGTTTGATACTGATACATTTTGATTTTCCTATTATTACTATTTACAAATTAAAAATATGCTTAGAGACAATACAATATTACTTTCATAAGCAGTTGTTATTTTATGACATTTATAAGATTTTTAGGGGCCCGGCAGGATGGCTCAGTGGTCTAAAGCACCTGCTTTAGGAAAGCTTAGGCGGCTGCAGGGACAGTGGTTCGATCCCCGGCACCACATGCTGTGCCAGCCCTGCCCTCAGGGCAGGCTGAGCCAGCCATAAAAATAAATAAACAAACAAAAGTTCTGAAACAAGAAAAAAATAAAATTAAAATAAAGTTCTTAAAAAAAAAAGATTTTTAATATCCTAGAAATGCTTAAAACAGGGCTGGGGAGATAGCTCCGAGGCACAAGTGCCTGCTGGGCAAGTGCAAGGTCGTGAGTTCGAACCCTGGTCCCACAAAAATAAATAAATAAATAAAGAAATGCTTAAAACATACTTAAAAATATATTTTTTAGAGAAATACTTGAGTTTGAGCTTTGAAATGTCTTACTGGGGACTGGGGAGGTAGATCGGTAGTTGGTCTAAGTGCATGTTTGGCAAGAATGAGGACCTGAGTTCAATCCCTAGTATCACATGTCGTACCAGCTCTGGAACTCCAAGTGTGCCATACTGGCCCTGACACTGGGCATAAAGGCGCATTCCTATAATCCCAGCAATGGGGAGGCTAAGTCAGGAGGATTATAAGTTTATCCAGAACTGCTTAGCAAGACTCTGTATGAAATAAATAAAAAAGCAAACAGAAATTTGTCTTACTTATATGATGATACTATAACCTGATCCCAATTACAAACTTACTTTAATTATAGAAATAAAAAATCTAGAAACCAATGTCATTAAAAAAGAATAACTTTGAAAACTGCTCACTCAAGTGTTTGGGTATATACTTCACTGTGCCAACTAGCAAAGCACTTGAGAACAGAGCTAACCCTAATCTCCTCCTACTCATAATATTAGAGATTATACTCAGGGGACTCAAATTGAGCTACAATCAAAGCCTTTTAAAAATTGTTATTTTCTTTTAAGACAGGGTCTTATTATCTAGTTCAGACTGCACTTAAACTCACTATGTAGCTGAGGCTGGCCTTGAACACACAGTGATTCTCCTGCCTCAGCTTTCCAAGCGCTGGAAGGATTACAAGCATGCACCAGCATACCTGGCTGCCTTTTCTATTTTGAGACAGCACCTTGATAAGTTGCTAAACTGTTCAGGTTAGGCTCAAACTTTTGATTCTTCTGCCTCAACTCTGAGAGTACTGAGGTTATAGGCATGTGCCAGAACACATGGCAGACCCAATCTAAAAACTGCCTATCTGATGCACAGATTATATTAGATAAAGTATAAAGAATGGTCAATTGCAGAAGGGGAGGGAGGCTAGTTAGACAGCTATTACAATGATTTTTTTATGATTCTAGAAAAAGATAGGCACCATTGTAATATAAATGAGTCATGTTGACTTAATATGTCTCTAAATTTCAAAAAAGATGATTACCATTTCTTTTCTGTGGCTCACATGCCAAGGAGCTTTCTTCCTGCTTCTCACTGAAACACAGGGAAAAGAGGCAGCAATTAGAACAAAGACACACGGACAGGGGATATAGCTCAGGGGTGCACCTCCTGCCTGGCAAACACAAGGCTCTGCCTGAATTTGATTCCCAGTACCAAATAAAAAACAAAGATACCTCCAAAACTGCATGCTTTGTGCTTTCCCCTGAGTGGGAATCCAATAAATATAACAGAGACAAGAGTATGTGTTAAGAGGGCAAAGCTAGGAAAAGAGTCTATGAAATAAATGAACACCTGAATATAGTCTGGTCCCTATAGAATAGAAACAATACCATATGGGTGCCTGGTGTTATGGCAACAACAGTAATGCATAGGAAAATAGTAACTCTTAAGAGCATTAAGAAAGCAAGCAGATAAGCTACATGTTAGTAGTTACATGCCAAGAAAAAAGGGCCAAAGATTCAATGCCTGCCTCTCTAATTCAAGTATATTCTTTAAGATACACTTATTCAGTTAAGAGAGATGCCATAAAGATGGGCATTCAAGTTGGAGTGCCTCTGCCCCAGATCTGCCATGCACAGTGTGATTTCCTAAATTCAGTTAACTTTGCTATACATGGGATTATTAAAAAAATTCCTGTGGCCAGGAATGGTAGAGCTTGGGAAGTTGAGACAAGACTATTGTGAGTTTAAGGCCAGTCTGAAGTACATAGCAGCCGGGTGTGGTGGCTCACGCCTGTAATCCCAGCACTTGGGAGGCTGAGGCAGGAGGATTGGTGCGAGTTCGAGACCAGCCTGGGCTACAAAAGTGAGCGCAGGACCAGCCTCAACTGCATAGCGAGACCCTGTCTCAAAAAAGACCAAAAAAAAAAAAAAAAAATAAGTACATAGCAAGATCCTGTCTCACAAAACCAAAAATAAATAAACAGAGAGTAAACAAGATCCTAGGCTCACAGGGATATTGGGATTCAATCATAAAGTGGACAAGTGTTAAATAATACTGTCTTTGTTAACTGTATCCCTAAATAAAAAAGGAACGTTATGCACACTTGTTTGTTTTTATTTTTTAAATTTGTTTTTGTTATGGCCAGCTCAGCCTGCTCTGGGGAATAGGGCTGGCGTAGCATGTGGTGCCAGGAATCAAACCACAGTCCCTGCAGTTGCCTAAGCAGGCACTTTAGATTGCTGAGCTTTCTTACCGGCCCTAGTTTATTTTTAAACATTTAATGTGGTACAACGTTTGATGCAATTCTGAAATGAAATGTTAGTTGGCAGCAGTTGGCTAATCATGTAGGCCTAAGCTACATGTGGCTATTGGGTACTTGCAATGTGGATAGTGGACTTAATATTCTATAGTTAAATGAAAACTTACATTTGAAATAAATTTCATTTAATCTACAAATATTCCAACTTTGTCCCATAGACCCAGCTCTAATGGTATTAAACCACCAGCAGAGGGTAGCACAAGTCTATTTCTACTTGGTAAAGTGATCCTATGTTCTATATTTAGGTACTCTAACTGTTGACATGGAGATGAAATAGGTATAAAACAGCTTTCTAAAACAAAAACGAAGACAAAGTAACTTTCTAAACAGAAAAGGCATGTGGACTACTAACAAAATTCAAAAACAGATGTCATCTCTATAGAACTAAACTAATTATACGACATTTCTCAACCACACCGCTAGAAAAGAGGCTGCTACAATCTAGACCAATCTGTGCAGGTAAGTGCTAAATTATTATTATTATTATTTTTTTTTATTATTATTTTTTTTGGGGGGGCGGGACTGGGGTTCGAACTCATGACCTTGCAGGTGCCAAGCAGGCACTTGTGCCACAGAGCTATCTCCCCAGCCCCTATAAGTGCTAAATTAAATGAAATTCTAACTATCTCATATTCTGATTTCCTAAGGATATCTCTTTAGGGTTAAAAAGCATCAATAAAGCTGGCCTAATCTAAACACTTGTGAGGAAGAAGCCCTTTCATTACTAGAAATTTTTAAGAATATGGGTTTACTATCATAGGTTAACAATGACAGATCTGATCTTTTAGTAAAAAGGATATTTACACAGTATATGCCAGATTGTAATATTCAAGATTCAGCCGGGCGTGGTGACGCATGCCTGTAATTCCAGCACTTGGGAGGCTGACGCAGGAGGACTGGTGCGAGTTCGAGACCAGCCTGGGCTACCAAAGTGAGCTGAAGGCCAGTCTGAACTGCATAGCGAGACCCTGTCTCAAAAAAGATTGAGATGATGGTCTCTCTTAAAATATAATGATGTGTAAAAGAAAATTTCCTGAGTGAAAGAGAATACCTTGCCAAAATTAAATATAAAACTAAAAATTAGGAAAATATTTTCAGGGAGCCGAGTGTGGTGGTGCACACCTATAAAGCCAGCACTTGGGAGGCTGAGGCAGGATTGGGGCAAGTTTGAGACTAGTCTGGGCTACGAAAGTGAGCTCAAGGCCAGCCTGAACTGCACAGCAAGACCTTATCTCAAAAAGACCAAAAAAATATTTTAAGGGGCTAAGGATATAGTTCTGCAACACAGTACATATTTGGCAAGCACAAGGTTCTGAGTTCAATTCCCATTTTTTTTGTGTTCTATACAAAATAAGGCATGTTGGGGCCTGACGGGATGGCTCAGTGGTCTAAAGCGCCTGCTTGGGAAAGCATGGGCGGCTTCAGGGACTGAGGTTCGATCCCCGGCACCACATGCTGCGCCAGCCCTGCCCTCTGTGCGGGCTGAGCTGGCCATAAAAATGAGTGAATAAACAAATAAAGGTTCTGAAACAAGAAAAAAAAAAAAAAAAAATAAGGCATGTTTGGGCACGATCAGTGACAAAGTTTTCCTCTGAGAAATTAACTCCTAAATTCAGATATGGTACAGACATATAGTTCTATTAAAATGTTATTTAGGGGCAGGGGAGATAGCTTAGCAGCACAAGCACCTGCCTAGCAAGTACAAGTTCATAAGTTCAGTCCCTAGGACAAAAAAAAAAAAAAAAAAGAAAAACCCCAAAAACTATTTAGTCAACTCTTTATCATGTAATCAGATCTCTTGCATAGTGATCCTTTTTCGAATATAATGAAATGTTTTTTTTTTTTCCCTTCAAATTCTTGCTCCTTAAAATTTCCTATGAAAAGTCAGTGAGATGGTTCAGTGGTCTAAAGCGCCTGCTCAGGCTAGCTTAGGCACCTGCAGGGACTCAGCTCAATCCCCAGCACCACATGCTGAGCCAGCCCTACCCCCAGGGCAGGCAGGCTGAGCCAGCCATAATAATAATAATAAAAATTTCTTATGAAACATATGAGGGGGGGGTGAGATGGTTCAGTGGTCTAAAGTGCCTGCTTAGGAAAGCTTAGGCAATTGCAGGGATCCTGGTTGGATTCTTGGCACCACCTGCTGCACCAGCTCCACCCCTAGGGCAGGCTGAGCTGGCCATAAAAAAGAAAAGAAACATGTCAATTTCATTTAAAAAATTTTTTATTTTCAACATAAATGTATTAAGTTGTTTCTCCTTCCTATGAAAATATGTAAGGCCTAACAAATTTTTAAATATGAAGTATAACATGTTTATTGAATGTTTACTATAAAGCATGGTTGAAAACCACTGTTGACTTTGTTACAATCCTGACCACAGTCTTAGTCACTTTAATGCTCATTAAGCATATATATAACTATCATTAAGCATATATATAACTATCACCAATATGAGAATAGTTTAGGAATGGTAAGTAATTTGCCAGACATCTTGCAATCAATCCTTCTTAGTCCCTCAGGGCACACACACAATTTTGCAATGACCCTGACTCATGTACCACAAACTAACAAATGTACAATGTCACAATGGAAAATCACAAAATGAACAGCAAAACTGTAACTGAATTACCAGCGTAAGGACTTAAGACCACAGTTTAACAAGCTTTTCTTACTTTGCTATTATCTCCTCCTGTAGTTTCTTGCGTTTTGGGGGTCTTCCTCTTCTTTTTCCTGTTTTTCCAGGAACATTTGAGACGTTCTTTTGTCCTTCACTTTCCCTAGGAAATATTATCACTAAACTTAAATATTCTTAAAAATGATCAATGGATTACACATGACTTTTATGTTATTAAGCACATGGTTTCTGGCCATGAAGTTACCAAAAAGGATTAAATGTAAGAAACACACAAAAAGAACAGGATAAAAACATAAAAACAAGGAATAAAATGTATCACACAGAAAAATGACATTTTATAATATTAAAATGTGAAGAAAAAGTAAGATCTAACAGTGATAGTGAGGACTGTTCCAAGCACTAAGGTAGTCTAAAAACATCATGACGTAAGCATCACCCTAGCATGTTAGGACATGAGGCTTCTTCCTCGCTTAGGAAACACCTAGCAAGGCATATGCTTCTGGCATCATTTAAGGCTTTCTGGCCTTAAACTGATGAAGCCTAAGGTTCATAAAGCAGATTATCAATTCTAATTGGAAAACAGAGCAAACGATTTCCTATGACTGAAAGTCTGTGCAGGTAGCAGTGTGCCTCTAAAATCTCTAAACATTTCATAAGAAAAACACTATTTCACCATGGCCTTGTACAGTGGACAGACAGAGGACAGAGTAATTCCTTTTTATTTTTGTATAAAGTAGTACAACTTAGTATTTCTTTTTCCCCCTGGGTTCATAGAGCCCAGGCCCTTTCCCCACTTTGATTATAAGATTACTGCTTGCTCCCCCCAACCAGCGGTACCTTCAGCTCCTACCAAAGATATCAGTATACCTTTCACAGATTCTGACCTCAGAAACCCCCCACCTCTGGGCCCCTCCTGGACTGATGGTGCCTTCTAGCCTCCTAATCTGCACTGCCCAATCTGTTCTGGGGTGATGAGAACCCTACTCTTTCACATTGTTCTCCTTCCTTTCCCTACTGGCTGCTATGAGGAGCTAAATTATCTCTCTTTTGTAAAGAGAACTCTACATTTGTACAGGATGTGGGGACTCAGGCTAGGTCCTCTGTGTATCAACTGTACAGATTGTGGCTGCCTCTGTGTGTTTGTGTCTGCTCATGGTGTGTCTCGTTGTCCTCAGGCTGTGGGCACCATGTTACTAGGGCCCTGGGGTGGGGGAACCTAACCTGGTCCCTCCCCCATATCGCTGCTATGGTTTGTGCAGTGCTGAAAAGCCACAGAGGTGAAGATAGGGATGCAAGGCCTCAGCTGCTTGCCCCCACCCTAGAATAGAAGACAGCCTGGGCTCTGCTCTCTAATAAGGACTTGGTGGCCTAGAGCCTGGGTCTAGGTCACCACCAACCCTCTGCCCAGGAGCAGCCATGGGTCTGGGTGAAAGACCCTGCATGGATGTTGTATGAAATGCAATAAAGATAAGTTGAAGTCCTCTAGGCTGGCCCTCAAGTGTAAGCATGTTTGTGGCCAGGCACAAAGTGTGTCGCCTTCACTTGGTGGAGCCTTGCTGTGCCTTCCTCAATGTGTGAGGCTGCCTTCCTTACTGTTTCTTTGCAGGAACATTAGTACAGTTAATTCCTTAAGAAAAATATATATTGTACTCTAGGAATCTAACTCATTTAGTATTAGTAATACTTTACATAGTAGCAACTAGCTGTGATATTAAAGACTTTACCTGCTCAAGGAGAGTTCTCCATTGGACCTTCCTTGTACAGGGTCCTCTTTGTACATTCGTGTTCCATAGAAATACCAGTAGAGGGCCCCAGAACTGTCTTCACCCAGAGGTTCCACACGGAGGCTGTCTGCATCCAGACCCTAGGAAAAAAGCAGGGAAAGGAGATTAGGAAATGAGAAACAAAATAAAATGTGAAGTACAACGATGATTCAAAATTTATCTTCAGCCGGGCATGGTGGCGCACGCCTGTAATCCCAGCACTCGGGAGGCTGAGGCAGGAGGATTGGTGCGAGTTCGAGACCAGCCTGGGCTACAAAAGTGAGCTCAGGACCAGCCTCAACTGCATAGCGAGACCCTGTCTCAAAAAGACCAAAAAAAAAAAAAAAAATTTATCTTCAGACATACCTAGTATTTTAACCACTTAACAGTTTACCTCAAGAGTCACTCAGGCAGTGGGTATTACTTATCCTGAGTGTTTCTTGGGCAGGTGTCATTTCAACCAGTCCATTCTTGTATTGAATAAATGTGATAAAAATTGTTGTTTTGCTATTTTCTATTATAAAGTGGCACTGTGATTTGTAAACTTAATTTTTTTCCAGCTAAATTAAATTTTCATTTTGTGTGGCCATACTGACAACTTAATAATATTTACATACATTTAGTTTTAAGGGATATTTTTCACTCTCTTGATTTAATTATTACAATTCAAGATGACATTCTTTCCATAACTCTGGTTACAAACCAACCACATGAGAACCAAATCTGTATTATCTTATAAAAGAATTAACAACAACAAGCAATTTTTGGTTATCCTGTATTTAAATAATTGGACTAATAAGTGGTTAAAATGTTCAAGTATGTAATTTTTGATCAGGGCATACAATAGGAGAAGGGCTATCTTTCTTGAAGAACAGATAGGTATTTCAAATACTCCCTACTTGACTACTATTCCTATTTTACCAAAAAAGAGAAACCAAAAGGAATTCTGATATACATTTTTTATATTCAGTATAAAGTTATTTTATGTGTACACCCAAGAAAGAGAGGAAATTCTACAATCAAGTAGAGGCTGATGTTGGGAAGGCTTTGTCTTGAGTGGTCCTCTATTTTACTCTATCATAACTCAGCAACCTTTTATTCCAGCAGAGATTCAGCAACACTGCTTCCAGTTTACCCCATAGCTGACCTGTACTGGCCTTCCCATTGCTACTGAAGTCCTTAGTAAGGACCATACTACATTACACAATGATGTTTTACAATATACCTATATGTGGAGCAGAAATGAAAAATCCCTAACATTTTTAACTATGATTGAACATAATTAGAATCTGACCTTCCTATTAATGAAAGTACCAACCCAGGCTCTTTCTGCAACATGCTTCTAAAACAGGTATCAGAATGAGGCTAAGAAAGATTTCTACCTCTCTGATGAACATGTTTTGTGAAAAGTGAAAAGAAGATTAATTTTACTAGCATATATGATTTCAAATCTCCAAATATTTCAATTATACTTAATTAAATACACCTTAGGAAATATAATTCAGTGACTAGTTTAGTTGTACTTTTATGTGATGACATGAGAACAAATAGACATCTCTGCTTATTCTTGTGTCTATTGGAACTGAGAACGTGAGAGAATATACAAATCAGCTAGAAATTAAACTGAAATAACACTGCTACAGATGCAAGGCACTGTGTTTTGTTTTAGATCAGACTTGGCTTCAACTCACTATGTAACCCACGCTGGGTTTGAACTGTCAATAATCTTCCTGCCTCAGCCTCCTAAGCGCTTGTATTACAGGCATGCACTACCACGCTGAGCTTGTAAGCCTTGTATTCCCCCTTGGTTCCCTGGTCATGGTTACATAAAGTATCAACGTCAACTAAGAACTTGAACACCAGTCACAGAAGCCAAACTCTGGCCTTCTTCCACATCTATGGATTTCCCAACCTGACCACATCCCTAAGTGCTGGCTTCATATTGCTCTAGAGAAAGGGTTACAGTAAAACACCTTGAGAAGATCGAAGACATCATCTGCATCCAGCCGGTAGTCACAGAGGCGGTGTAGGATCTCCACCCGGGTGCGCAGGGGCAGTTCCTGAAAACTGGCTTCCCTCAGAGGATTTGGCTTCCCTTCCTCCAACTCCCAGCGGTAGTTGATGATGTCTTCTAGATAGCTGTGGAACGTCTGAGGCCTAGTACAAGGACCAAACACAAAAGCTTGTGAATATGAATGAAGATAGTCTGATAGCTGATGAACTTACAAAACACAGAAAGCCATTCATAATTTTGTGTGTGGTACCAGGGATCAAACACAGGACCTTGTGCACTTATTCCACTGAGCTATCTTCGCAGTCCCAGAAGCTTTATATTTTTAGACTATCTATGTAGACATTCTATTTTATCAAATTCCAAAGAATATAAATATTTTAAAGTTTATACAGAACAGGCTGTTTTATTTTAAACACAGTCGACCCTGGCCAAATAGGTGAAAGTTTCAATAATCAGTGATGGGCTGGGGAGATAGCTCAGTGGTGCGCCAGCCTGGCAAATGCAAGGAACCAGATTCTATACCCCAGTACTGCATGCTGGCCTGTGCCAAGCCAAGCCAGTCACTGAAACCAGGGATCGAGAGACCCTGTACCAAATAAATTAATTAATTAACTAATTAATTAATTTTTTTTTTTTTTTTTTTTTTTTTTTTCCGGGACTGGGGTTCAAACTCATGACCTTGCACTTGCCAGTCAGGCACTTGTGCCACAGAGCTATCTCCCCAGCCCCCTAATTAATTAATTAATTCTTTAAAAGAGAAGGTAACAAGCCGGGCGTGGTGGCGCACGCCTGTAATCCCAGCACTTGGGAGGCTGAGGCAGGAGGATTGGTGCGAGTTCGAGACCAGCCTGGGCTACAAAAGTGAGCTCAGGACCAGCCTCAACTGCATAGCGAGACCCTGTCTCAAAAAAGACAAAAAAAAAAAAAAAAAAAAAAAAAAAAAAAAAAAAAAAAAAAAAAAAAAAAAAAAAAAAAAAAAAAGAGAGAGAGAAGGTAACATTCTTTGAAAAAAAAAAAATAATCAGTGGCATAAATTGTGGACAAAAGCCTCACATTTTGCCTGTACAATTAAGAAGACTATGCAGTTCATATAGATACACAGTTCAAAACTAAATTCATGGCTTAGATGCTATACACACAAAACCATATAGTTTACCTAACAAAGAACAGAAGCAGCTACTCTAATGGACAACAGGGTATTCAAAGTTTTAAAAAGATAAGGTCTTGCTATGTTACCTTGGTTTCTCTCAAAACTAGACTCAAGCAATACTGCCGCCTCAACCTCAAAGCAGCTTGACTCATGATTTAATTTTATTTTGGAATATTGTTTTGAAATATTTAATTTTAATTAATTAATTTTAATTTTTGTTTTATGACATTTTTATCTTTGCCATAAAATTATTTATAAGACATGGTATGGCCGGGCGTGGTGGCACACGCCTATAATCCCAACACCTTGGAGGCTGAGGCAGGAGGATCGATGTGAGTTGGAGACTAGCCTGGGCTACCAAAGTGAGCTCAAGGCCAGCCTCAACTGCATAGCGAGACCCTGCCTCAAAAAGACAAAAAAGACATGGTATGGTATTTTCTACCAGTGCAAACATTACAAAGTGTATTTCCATTTTCCATTGACTTTATATTACTTCTTGTCTTTTACTTACTTACTTACTTACTTACTTACTTACACACACACATACGAAAAAAATATGTATATAACCTGACATAAGATTGATACTGTTTTGGGGCTGGCAAGATAGGTTGGTGGTCTAAAGCGCCTGCTTAGGCAAGCTTAGGCAACTGCAGGGACTGTGGTTTCATCCCTGGTACCACATGCAGCACCAGTCCCACTCCCAGGGCAGGCTGAGCCAGTCATAACATACATACGTGCATGCATGCATATATACATACACACATACATACATAACATAGTTTCAAAAAAGATTGATACTGTTTTGCAGAAATCTTCAATGATATTTTAAATAGGCTCATCTAATATAATTATATTTTATGTAAGCCTGTATAACTAGCATTTTGAGAGCTCCTTATTCTTTATCCAGGACCATACACCAACTTTTCTTCCCTTCTGAATTATGGTCTTTGTTACTTTCCATATGCTATGTCACAAGATATTAGAATATTTTTAGTTTTCAAAGCTATGCTAGCTAAGCATAAAATTCAATAAGAACAGGATTTTTTTCCTGTCAGTGTTTTGAATTAGTTTCTTAACCACTTGCTTTTTGTTTTCTAATGTAGAATAAGATGGTATTTAATTTTGCTCCTCCATGGCTAATATTTTATGTATATGCTTTAATGATTTTTTTCTTTACAATTAATTTGCAACTATTTCATTTTCGTGTATCTTGGTATGATTTTATTGATATTTCTGTGCAAAAGTTCATTTTTCTTCAAAATATGGTGTTATGATTTCAACTAAATTTAGAAATTTTAAATATTTATTGCCTAGGGCCAGCTTAGGCAACCAGAGGGACTTTGGTTTGATCCCCCGCACAACATGCTGTGCCAGCCCCACCCTCAGGGCAGGCTGAGCCAGCCATAACACAAAGTTTAAAAAAAAAACAAAAAAACTAATAAATAAATAAATAAATAAACAAATAAATATTGCCTATCCCTTTGTACTTTGAGAATTCTAATTATGTAATTTTCTTGATTTTTGCACAGAAAAATAAACAATAAAGTGGGAAAGACAAGTATAAGGAGTCTAAACCATACAAACATTTAAAGGAAGAACAGCCAAATACGGGGATGTACACCTGTAATCTCAGCACTTGGGAGGCCAGCCTAAACTACACAGTGAGTCCCTGTCTCAAAAAAGATAAAAATATCAGGAATGGCATTCCAGAAATAAATTTAAAATATGTTAAGATAAGACAAATCAGTTGAAAACAATACTGTATATGAAAAATTATTTAATATATAGAACAGTTGAACAGCTTTACTCTATTAAAAAAATCAATAATATAAAACTTGGCACAAAGAAAACACAGAAGTTCTTATGAGTGAAGCATTTGAAATATGCAAGAAAAAAACTATACTAGTTATAAAGGAAAGGGGATGGACACTTTTACATCCTTATTCCAAACTGTAACAAGGACTTACAAAATAAAACTTGAGACTAACAACCCTCATAAATGGGTACATAGAAATCCTCAATAAAAGGGGCTGGGGAGATAGCTCCATGGCACAAGTGCCTGCCTGGCAAGTACAAGGTCATGAGTTTGAACGCCTGTCCCGCCAAAAAAAAAAAAAAAAGAAAAGGAAAGAAAAGAAAGAAATCCTCAATAAATAACACCTGCTAATATTAGGAACAAATACTGTTCTAATGCTAGCCAGTATACTAATGCAAAAGCAAGAAGTACCAGTGTATGGAAGAATGGAAGAAACAAAACCTTGGGCCTGGCAGAATGGCTCACGGTCTAAAGCGCCTGCTTAGGAAAGCTTGGGTGGCTGCAGGGACCACGGTTCAATCCCCGGCACCACACGCTGCGCCAGCCCTGCCCTCAGGGCGGGCTGAGCTGGCCATAAAAATAAATAAACAAACAAAAGTTCTGAAACAAGAAATAAAATAAATTCTTAAAAAAATAATAATTAAAAAAAAAAAAGAAACAAAACCTTTTCTTTGCAGAAGTTATAAAATATGCTCAGGAATTTACAACAAAAGCAGCACAATTAAAAAAAAACCTTTAAGTTCAAGATTGCAAGAATGACTTAAAAAATATATATTTGCATTATATATAATACAAAATAATATTTGTATTACATATAAGACAAAACAGCAGCAAAAAGATAGCAAATACAAACATGAATTCTATACACATTATTTAAAAATACAAAATATTTATATCCAGTATACATAAAATATACTGAAACTACTAAAACAAAAGATTGTCAAACACAGATTTTTTTTTAGAATTTTTATTTTATTTTATTTATTATTTTTTTCTTGTTTCAGAACCTTTGTTTGTTTATTCACTCATTTTTTATGGCTGGCTCAGCCCGCCCCGAGGGCAGGGCTGGCGCAGCATGTGGTGCCGGGGATCGAACCATGGTCCCTGAAGCTGCCCAACCTTTCCCAAGCAGGCGCTTTAGACCACTGAGCCATCCCGCCGGGCCCCCATACAGAATTCTAAAGTAGGCAAAAACTTAAAACTACACTGATAAAAATGAGGTCCGCAGCAGCCAGATATGAATGTTTGTTTAGGAGAGATAAACTGCAAAAAGAACTTTCAGGGGAAATAGAAACATCTATTTTCATGATGGGGGTAAAATTATATTCACTTGTCAAAAATCATTACCCTGGGGCTGAGGAGATAGGTTGGCAGTCTAACCACCTGCCTGGGCAAAGTTCAATTCCCGGCACCACATGCCTTTTTGGCCACTAAACTGGATGTGGTGGTACACCTCTGTAATCCCAGCACTGTGGAGGCTGAGACAGGAGGATCACTGAGTCCAACCTGTGTAGTGAGACCCCCGTACCAAATAAATAAATAAATAAATGGAATGAATGATTTAGAAAAATCATTACCCCGAAGCTGGGCGTGGTGGCTCACGCCTGTAATCCCAGCACCTGGGAGGCTGCAGCAGGAGGATCGATGTGAGTTCGAGACCAGCCTGGGCTACCAAAGTGAGCTCAAGGCCACGCTGAACTGAACATCAAGACCCTGTCTCAAAAAGACCAAAAAAAAATCATTACCCTATATACTTATATTGCATGTGTGGTTTTTTTGTTTTGTTTTTTGTTTGTTTTGTTTTTGTCTTTTTGAAACAGGGTCTCACTATGGAGTTCAGGCTGGCCTGGAACTTGCACTAATCCTCCTGCTTCAACCTCCCAAGTGCTGGGATTACAGGCATGTGCCACCACGCCCAGCTATTGTGTGGTTTTATCTAAACTACATCTGATTAAGATCAGTTCAAATGGACATATTTAATAGAGATGTAACTTGAAAAAAAATTGGGGAATGTGTGGGAGAACTGCTACTTGAAATACATTGCACACAGTAGACAAGCATTTTCTCACTGTGCTAAATTCTTGGTCCACTTCATCTTATTTTGAGAAACTCTCCCACAAGTTGTCCAACCTGAGCTTAAGCTTGCAAGCTTCCTGCTTCAGTTTCCTGTATATTTGGGTCTACAGGTTCATGTGTGCCACTGGACCTGGTGACAACTAACATTTCTGAGTAGATGAGAACTGAGACTTTGAAATATTAAAACTTTTTATTTTTAAGGGAATCTATTATGTACTACTGGATAAACAACCCTGAAAAATTAAACACAGTGTGATAAATTTCCACTTAAAATGAAGAGTTTGGGTAGTAAGCAAAGTCCATGCTAAATCACATGCTAGTCTAAGTTGTATAAAAAGTACTCTATAGTGCTTGAGAGCAAGTGGTAAGAGAAAAATATAAATCAGTGACCAACAATAAGCATTATGAGCATTTAATGGAGGGTATTTTTATATTGCTTAAATATACCACTACTCTAATCCTTATCTTCACTCTGATGCTAAAAGCAAATCATAAATTCCTGATTTTCCATCCAGAGCTCAATAATGCTAAACCACTTCCTAATGTGGGGAGGGAGGGCAACTAGTTAAATCCCTAAAGATTATCTGTTGATACAGGCTCATACAATCACTTGGCTAAAGTATAATTCCAAGGAGAATAACTATGCAATATTGCAAATGACATACCAAACTTCTGTATCTGAATCATTTTATAGATGAAATGGAGACATAATCTCTAAAAATGAAACAAAATAAAACAGGAACCCAAGAGTCCATCACCCAGATTTGTAAACCAGGCATGATGGCACATGCCTATAAAGTCAGCACTCAAGAGGCTGAGGCAGGAGGATCATCATGAGTTAAAGGCCTGCCTGGGCTACACAGTGAGTTCCACACCAGCTTAGAAAACACAAGATTCTGTCTCAAAAAAAAAAAAACAAAACAAAAAAAAAAACAAACAAAGATATAGGAAACAAAACAAAGCTGAACATGGTGGTATACGCCAGTAATCCCAGTACTCTGAGAAGGTAAGGCCAGAGGGTCTCAAATTCAATACTTCATAGCATGGCCATGAGCTAGTCATAGTAACATCAAGCGCATCTTGATGGGCAGGCCAAATTTCAGGTAGAACCTACACCTAACTGAATTGCATGGTGGTGAGCCCACCAATGATCATAAGCCCTTTCATGATTCTGATTCCTCAAAGTCAAAAAAAAATCACTACTACCACTTGGATTCAACTCTCCTAGCCGGGCGTGGTGGCTCACGCCTGTAATCCCAGCACTTGGGAGGCTGAGGCAGGAGGACTGGTGCGAGTTCGAGACCAGCCTGGGCTACAAAAGTGAGCGCAGGACCAGCCTCAACTGCATAGCGAGACCCTGTCTCAAAAAGACAAAAAAAAAAAAAAAAAAAAAAAAAAAAAAAAAAAAAAAAAAAAAAAAAAAAAAAAAAAAAAAAAAAAAAAAAAAAACTCTCCTGCTTAGCAGGCATAATTGTCTAGTAGCAGTAAATCTCACCTAAGGAGTACAGATTTCTGCCCTGAGAAAAATGGTAGGTAGTTCATCTTTTATTCCATGTATGAAAGTTTACTGTATGTTAACAGCAAGACTAGTTTCCCAGTCCTAAAAGCTCAATCCCTCCCCCTCTTTTTCTGCCTAGTACTGAGGATTAAATCCACAGTTTTGCATATGATGAGCAAGAAATCTCCCACTAAGCTATATACCTAATCGTTTTAAAATTTTGAGGCAGGGAGTCATTAGATTGTCCTGACTGACCTTGAATTGAATCCTACTTCAGCCTCCCAAGAAACTGAGGGGTACAGGCATGTGCCACCGTGCCTGGCAAGATGTCCTCTCTAACAGCCTGAAAAGTAAGCTATAATAACTCCAATTTACATGGCAGCAGAGGGCCCAGAGACCGGATAATTTTACTGTGTCTGGCCTTTTTGCCATGTGTCATTTTGTTCTGCACAGAAAAGTAGCAAGGAAAATGGGTTTTAGAATCAAAACATGGGAATAAGTGGGGTATGGTGGCATGGCTATAGTCCAAGCTAATCAAGATGCTGAAGCAGAAGAACCACTTGAGCTCAAGTGTGCCAGGCCAGGCTAAGCCACATAGAAACATCCTGATTCAAAAGTAAACAAAACCAAGGGAACAGATGTTATCAGGCAACTTTTTTTTATGTGCACAGATATTTGCTCTGTCTCTACCCATCTGAAGGCACTGGAGAGCTATTGGTAGTTTTGGTATAAGTAAGCCTACAGATTCCAAGTTAATGATGTTATTGTTACCAGTTATGTGAATAGAAGATCTGAATACATCAGTGAAATAGTGAAACAATGCTGTAAAAGCTAGTTTAATTTTTTAGGCAGTATTTTTAATACTTACTAGAGGAAGAATACTGTACCACTATACATAAAAGAATAAATCTTACACATACATATGGTAGTATGCATAATTAACAGTAAATGTTACCAATTTGAGAAAGTAAAATAAAGTCATGAGCACAAAACTCCATTTTGATATATTTGGTCTACACTATCCCATACTACACTGTTCTATACTGGGCAAAAAAATAGTTAGGAACAGGATTACTCACGTGATATCCCTTCGCTGATAGCAGCCCTGAAGTAGGCAGGCAATCAGGTCACTGATAAATTCCACATCATCCCTGTGGAGAGCTGCCTCTAGTTCCTAAAAGAGGGGAGGCAAGACAGTGAGAGAGATCAGTCACAGACATTGCTTATAATCCATCTGTCCCCCCTCCATCAACATGACAAAGGCCCCATGTAACACAATGATCCACAATTATCAGCTCTGCCTTACTCCCACACTGCTAGAAGAAAAGGAACAAAGTTTAGCTTTTCAGTCTTCCTTGGGGCTCATCTCTCTCACTGTTCCTTACCAGGCCACGTTATTTTAAATTGAAAAGAATGCATAATCAAAAACCTTAACGAAGATAAGTATGTTGTATTGTACTTTTTTTTGCATTCTATTTTAGTGACAAAAGAGAATACAGGAGCATCCTGTCATTGACTGTTAAGTACTCTTCATTTACTCAACAGTTTCAATATATTAAACCACCTGCAACATATTTAAAGAACTTAGTATCACTGGTAAAAGCAATATGGTAATTTTTATTTTGAGAACCTTATACCTACACAACTAATGAGGAGAGATTACTAGAACTAAAATTAATCTTACATCATCTGGAGAGAAATGAGGTAATGTCTGTTAATGGTCTAATCCTAGGTGAGATGCCAGTGCTTCCCTTAGGGGTCAGGTAGATACTGCTGATGACAACTTAGCTTATCTCAGCACAGTATTCTCTTACTAAGTACTTATGTTGCCCAGATTGGACTGAACTTGTGATCCTCAGCCTCCCAGAGTGCTGAAATTATATGCCACATTCCACCATGTCCACTGCTTTTTTTTTTTTTTTTCCTTGTATTTTAAGGGAAGGGTCTACAGGGTGTTCAGGGTCTCACTGCTAGACTGGACTCACAGTGATGTGCCCCTTTACGGCCTCCCAAGAGCTTGGATTACAGGCATATGCCACCATGCCCAGTCCAGTCTCAATTGCCATGTCAGTGCTCAGGGGAAGAAGCCAACATGACAGGCAGGGGGTTTGGCCTGCACTATAAGCGTATTCCAAGCCCCTTTCCCTGCCTCTTATTTAAGCCACTCTACCATCCCTCTAATACAGTAAGTAACTCATAAAGCTAGGAAAAAATGAGTTGTATATATGAAAATCTCTCCTTCTTTCCCTTCCCTTCCTTTCTTCCTTCCTTCCTGTTTATCCACCTACCTACCTACCTACTGGAAATTGAACTCAGGATCTCACATTTGCCAACCAGGTACTATGCCATTGAGCTATATCCCTGGCCTGAAATTGCTTTTTAAAATCACTCTATGTTATTATCCTTATACATCAAAAGTTACCTGAAAATGCCACCAAAAAGAATGCAGGCTTAAGCTAATTTGTGAGATGACCAAGTTATCAGTGACATTCCCTCTCTAATCCAGCAAAGTTTAATAACATAGAGAATCAGTAAAGATTAGGACCAAGAATTAGTGATGAGGGACTGGGGAGATAGCTCCGAGGCACAAGTGCCTGCTGGGCAAGTGCAAGGTCGTGAGTTCGAACCCTGGTCCCACAAAAAAAAAAAAAAAAAAAAAGAATAAGTGATGAATTCCTGAAAGCAAAGCTGCTTTTTCCCTTTCCTCGTGGTTAGCTGTGAACCCAGCACTTTGTACCAATGGATGAGAAGGTACAATACAAAAGCCTAAGCGTTTCCCACCAGTGGTGAAATATATGTACAGTAAAAATGCTGCAAGAAAATAGCTATAAAGAAAAAGCAATTACACAAATTTGGTTATTTAGGGGTGCAAAAGGCAATCTGGGAGATGTACTTCAGGATAGTGTGACCATGCTTAACATTACTGAAATGCAAACTTAATAATGGCGAATGGCAATTTTAGGCTGAGGGAGGATCACCAAGTTTAAGGATAGCGTGGACAATGCATGGCGATTGTCCTAGAAAAAACCTCTTTTACAAGGAATATGTGCTATAAAACACCCGCTGGATGAGAAGGGCAGAGAGACAGGAGGGAGGAATGGGGAAGGACAATGACAAAGGACTTAAGTATCCACTTTTAAAAAGTGGGCGAGCTAGCCGGGCGTGGTGGCGCATGCCTGTAATTCCAGCACTTGGGAGGCTGAGGCAGGAGAGGATCAGTGCGAGTTCGGGACCAGCCTGGGCTACAAAAATGAGCTCAAGGCCAGCCTGAGCCGCAAAGTGAGACCCTGTCTCAAAAAGACCAAAAAAAAAGAAAAGAAAAAAGAAAAAGTGGGTGAGCTGAGGAGTGGTGGTGTACACCTGTTATCCCAGCACTGGAGAGGATGAGGCTGGTGAATCATGCTGAGTTCTAAGCCAGCCTTAATTACATAATGAGCTGGGCATGGAAGCGCACACCTAATCCCAGCACTTGGGAGGCTCATGGAGGATCAGTGCGAGTTCAAGACCAGCCTGGGCTACAAAAGTGAGCTCAAGGCCATCCTGAACTGCATAGTGAGACCCTGGCTCAAAAAGACAAAAAAAAAGACATAAAGAAGTTCAAGGTCAGTTTGAACTGCATTGAGATCTGTCTCTCCTCTCCTCCCCCAAAAGTGAATGTGACCATTACTGAGTTGTTTTGTTACCAGTTTCTGTCACATGAACAGTGCCATCCACAAGGGTTGCTGTAGGGCAGTGCTTTCCCTGGCACATAGGGTAAATGCTGCAGATGTTTATAGTATATGCATTTAATCTATCTTATAGTGACATTTGTGGAAAAAGAAAGGCTAAAAGAGATACAAGTATCCTTTTCAAAATTCACAAGTTTTTGAATAGAAATCCCATACAGCCTCAGCTCTGCCAAGAAAACTGCAAAGAACTACTTGGAAATCCAGACTGTTCAAAGCTTTACCACGTGGGGCTTCAACCCAAAGCTTAAGTCTCAGACTTGGGCAACAAGGAACTCTCCTAAAATCTCCACCTAAAGCTTTTTTTCTTCTCACTTTTTCTCCTCATCTTTTTATTTCCCTTTCACTGTGAGCACAGAAAAGATGCTCAGGGACAGAAGAGGAAAGGGAAAGCAAACAGCTGGAAAGGCAGCAGGTTGGCTCAGAAAAGGGTCTACAGCCTCTCTGCAGCTTCAGAGTAGCTGAAGGGAGTAACAGGATTTGCTCCTCTGGAAGCTGGTGTCACAGCTCATTAGGGGAAAGGCTGCTCAATGTCCCCCAACCTCCTCCACCCTGAGGAATAATCTCCAGTACAGTCGTGCAGTGGCTACCTGTGGGGAGCTCAAATTGAGCAAGGGGAACTCTAAGTTCCCCAGGAGCAGAGAAAAGACTCTTAGCACCCATTCTAGGAAAGTTACAAAACTGATCACTTTTTGTGAGCCTGCTTAATAAACAGAGATGAGTAACAGACTCAAGAGAGTCACATGATAGAGTATTATTAAATTATCGTAACTGCAATCACTCAACATAACATACCTTTTCTTAAATAACATTATAGGTACTTTCTTTTGTATGAGTAGCATGGTCCTATTCCCTATAGAAATTTCATTTACAGTTTTACAAAATAAAGTGACACAAAAATTTTTTTCACTTTCCAAGGAAGGATGAAGATCATACATTTGCACTATTGCCATCTGACCAACAGTTTCTCCAAATTCATTTAGGGTGGGGAAAAGGTCCTACTTTTCTTTCTTGCTTCTGAAAAATTACAAATCTTCCTAATTTCACAGGACCAACTATAAAGTAGTACCTGAGTCAAGATCTGGCTTCTTTATGGGACCAGAACCATACTTGCACAAAGATGCAAAGCAGTCTGTTGGGAAGGGCTCTCACCCACTGCAGCCCAAAAAGAGAATGCTTGGAGTGTGAGCTTAGAATACAGGGGAACACACACACACACACACACACACACACACGACTCCAGAAGGCACCCCTGACTTTCACAGCTGATGCTTTCCAACTTGGTATAAATTAATTTAATCCCAAAGGCATGTGCTATGCCAATTTAGACTGTAAAGTATAAATCAGCTGGACTGCGTACAATGGTGAAGGACCTGAAATTATATAACATTTGCAGTTGGCCAATTCAACCCAGAAGTCCCTGAAGGCTAGCAGGTCTGTCCATACTGCTTCTTTTCTGCAATCATTCTCAACTTTTGATGCTGTGGAACAATAGGAGGGAAACCAAAATAGCTCCTTCCTTCAAATATAACTGCTACTATACAATATTAGGTTAACTGGAAATATTGTTTACCCCAATAAATGTAAAGATCTGTACAAAGTATGATTTTCTTTTTTTTTTTTTTTTTTAATTTTTTTTATTTTATTTATTATTTTTATTCTTGTTTCAGAACCTTTGTTTGTTTATTCACTCATTTTTATGGCCAGCTCAGCCCGCCCCAAGGGCAGGGCTGGCGCAGCATGTGGTGCCGGGGATCGAACCACGGTCTCTGAAGCTGCCCAAGCTTTCCCAAGCAGGCGCTTTAGACCACTGAGCCATCCCGCCAGGCCCCCAAAGTATGATTTTCTGAAATTATACAATTTATACAAACTGGCTCCAAATTTTAAAAAGAAAAAGACTGAGAAGTTGCACAGATCTCCAAAAAGAAAATGATATAAACAATTCCCAGCATTAAAACAGCTTCCTACCATGTTATGTTCCAGGAGGTTAGTACAATGGACAAGCATGGCCATGTAGAAAAGAAAGCTAGAAAAGCAGGTTCCTCATAGACCATTCACAGTATTTGTTTCTAGGCCAGCTTGTCTAGATTTCATCACTGAGTAAAGGTTTTCCAATTGAACCTGTGTGTTTCCCTGGATCTAGGAGTGTGTGGGCTGGGTACAGGAACAGATGTGTACATGGTAAAGCTTCTAGAAAAGTCAGTTTCACTCTGCCTTTATTTTTGTTGGGGGTGTTTGTTAATGTAAAGGTACTTTTAAATATTTGCATGAACTTTAGGTAAAACAGGAAAGTTCATCTAAGAACTCTGGTCTGAGCTACTTCAGACTACTACTCCACAGCCTCAGAAGTGACGCAATCATCATTCCCTGATGCAGCAGGATTGCTTGGGAACTATTTAGGTACTAGAGAGCAAGCCAGCAATTTTGCCACTAACTTTGGAAATAAAGAATTAAGAAAAAAATCTAGAAGATTAATCTGGATGTAGTCAGTAGGACAACTTGCTAAGAGGTAGAAGATGAGAATAGCCCCAATTGATCCAGCCCCAGGAAAAGGGGATGGGGTTATGTGAAGAAAAGGAAATTTGTTTTTTCTTTCTTTTGAGACACAGTCTCAAAAGTTACTCAAGGTAGCATCGAACCTTCCTACCTAAGCCTTAAGGACTGTCAGGATCACAGGGCTGAACCACCATTCCTTGCTGGCTGAAAGAGGCATCAGGATTTCTTTCCCCGTGCCCCCATCAAGGGTCAGATAGGATTTTGTCATCAAGTGTAGCTAAAAGAAAAGAACAAGAAAATTTTAGAGAAGACTTAATACTGTTTGAAGAAAAGGATAGGCTCTTTAATGGATAAGACAAAAATAACATACATATAAGGCTAGATTGGGGGTTGGACAATACCAGAAATAATATACTAGAAATAAACAAGAAACAGAATCTTGCAATGTTCTTATTTGAGTGGTTTGTTCTTCTGTCACTCAAGAATGAGTTAAAAGGTACTGACAGAAATTTTATGTATGACTTCGTGGGAATATCACATATTCCTTCAACTAGATCAGTTCAGTACAGTACTCCACATGATGGACATAAGAGGGATCTTCAAACCAGGAGAGAAGTAACACTGGCACCTGACAGCATGCGATGTGACAGGCCCTGGTAATATATTAATGTAATCCCAAAGGGACCTACTTTCAAGTAGCGTAAAATCTAGAAGAGGAGATATGTAATAAATGACATCTTCAATTCAGTGTGATGGATACTAAAACAGACTGAGTCAGAATGCTGTGGTAGAGATGAGCCAAGGTGGGAACCAGCAAATGAATGTGAGGAAGATGGTAACAGCAAGGTGGTCAGTAAAATATGTATGTTACCTCTGAGAATAAAATGTTTATTAAAAATAACCAATGCCGGGCCGGGGATGTAGCTCAGTGGTGCAGCGCCTGCCTAGCAAGCGCAAGGCCCAGAGTTCGATTCCCGGTACCAAAAAACAAAATAGTTAAAAAAAAATAATAATAATAACCAATGCCAAATTCCTCCTCCTGAAGAATACCTCCACACAGAAGAAGTCGTCCTCAGTGTTCACTAAGAAAATGAAAGGAAACTGTTCAGCAAGAATAGTCTGAAGAGCCAGGCGTGGTGGCTCACGCCTGTAATCCCAGCACTTGGGAGGCTGAGGCAGGAGGATCTCTGCGAGTTCAAGACCAGCCTGGGCTACAAAAGTGAGCTCAAAGCCAGCCTGAACTGCACAGTGAGACCCTGTCTCAAAAAGCCAAAAAAAAAAAAAAAAAAAAAAAAA
>PVJA010029535.1:0-26566 GCA_004027025.1 Myocastor coypus
GACAGACTCTGAATATCTCTATAGCTATTTTTAAAAATGAATTTTTCATAAAAACAAAGCTTTCCTTCCAGAAAATTCCAGACCCCAATAGTTTCTCTGGTGAACTGAATCAGATTTTCCAGGGGAGAAAAACGATAACATGAAGCTTATATAAACCTGCAGAAAACAAGAGAGAAGGGGAAACGGCACTTTTTTTTTTTTTTTTTTTTAAAGGAAGCCAGTATAATCCCAACCCAACACTGAGAGACACACAGCTACGGCAGAGACGAAAACCTTGGAAACCAATGGCTCCCGGGAACATCACAACCAAAAAATCAGCAAGCTGGGAAGTCTGGCAGTGTGTACAGTGGATAACGCAGGTAATACACGGTGCGGGAGTGGAGCGCCCTCACAGGGCGGCACCGAACGCCTGGAAATCAGTCAGTTAGTTCACTTTATGAACAGGGGAGCAGGGGACGAGCCAGGCAAGGCACGTGGCAGGATTAAGCACAACGCAAGCAATCCTAGCAAAGCCCGGACAGGGGGACCCAAGAAGAGCAGCTGTATAAAGTCTATGGTGTACCCAGGTGATAGAGCCTTGCGCTGTCCCCACAGGGCTGGGTCCCAGTTCTCATTAGTACAGCCAGCTAACATCTACTGGGGGTGGAGCTAATCATTACGCAGAGAAAACACATGCTTGTCAGCATGCAGACCTGTAAACTAGTCTGTATGTGCCGCGGAAATAACTGCTTACAGAAAAATCGCCAAGAAGTTCATAAAACAATCACTGGAACAAGTGAGTGAATTTAGAGAGGCCCAAGGTAGAAAGATCCAGAAGTCAATCTCAGCCTTATATACTAGCAATTAATGAAAAAAAATATTTTTTTTTGTACTAGGGATTGAACTCAGGACCCTGCGCCTACCAAGCAAGAGCTTATTCTACTGAGCTATCTCACCAGCCTCAATGAATGAGATTTGTTAGGTGTAGTGCAGGCCAACCTTGGTAACCCAAGTTGATATTGGAGGCTGGTACCAGACTTTTGATCTGCCTGCCTCAGCCTCCTGTGTGCTGAGGTGGCAGGTGTGTGGCATCACATCTGGCTAGCAAATGAAAACTTAAAAACTCATCTTACAATAAGATGAAAACCCAGGAAGGGAATGAATGTAACAAAAAGTGTGATTTCTCCTCACGGGAAGTCACAGAGGAGCCCCGGGGGGGTGGAAACGACACGACAGAACAGCCCAAAGATTACAAAATGAGCAAGCAGCGGCGCAGGGCTTGCGCTCTCTGGCTTGGAGGCTCACTCACTCTACACGTGTACCAACCACGGCAGGGCCCTTCTCGAACGCTTACGCATGTAAGTCAGTGGTGCCTAACGAAGTCCAGAAATATTCTCGCACATTGTTAAATTGATTTTCAGCAAAGGCGCAGCGACAACTTGACAACTCGGGGGGCAAGAAATTTGGTGACAGATGGGATGTACCAGTGGAGAAAGACCAGCACCCCTTCCTCACACCATAGGCAAAGGCGAGCCCCGAATGCCTCACAGGTAAGGTGCTAAGGCTACAGCAATAAAAGAAGGAAAGACAGGGGGAAATCTTTCCAACTTTAAGGCCAGGGTTTCTTAGACTGGATGCAAAAAGCGCAAATCACAGATTGACAACTTGCTGACTGGGTTTCATCAGAGTGAAAAATTTGTTCTTTGTGGAAAATGCTACTTAACAAGCAGACAGAGGGGAAGGCCCGACGTGGGAGAAGTCATGAACGTATGTATGTGACAAAAGACGTGAGTATATGATACATGAAGAATTTTTACAATTCAATAGAAAGACAAAAATAAAAGCCCCCACTGGAACAAGGCCAGGGGCAGCATGCTGTGCTGGGCCCGGGCAGGCCGAGCAGACAGGCCCTGATGTGTGATGGTCCTGGGCCCTGTGCAGTAGAGGCACACCGTGCGTGGAATTCCCGTGCAGGGCACAGCAGACTGATTGCTCCTCAGCCAGCCCCTGCTCTCTTCTCCCTGCCACTGGCCCCCCGCCCTGGACTCTCCTGCCTCAGCTTCCTGAGTGCTGAGTGCTGGCTGGGGTCTCAGCTGTGCATCGCCACAGCAGGCTAGAAAATGAACATTTATCAGCTCATCTTATAGTAACGTGAAAACCCAGGAAGGGGATGAACATAACAAAGCGTGATTTCTGTTTCATATAGCGCCTTGCAAGATATGCACCCGTGAAAGCTTTGCAGAGGGGGCGCAGGGTGCACAGGACACCTGCCAGAAAGTCAGCCCAGATCCTGGCCTGCGTCCTGCCCTCCTGTCCAGGAGGCCACCGCCTCGGGCTTACATGTGGTGACTCTGGTCGTGCCAAGCTGCCCAGTAGGTCCCAGCACCCACCCCGGCGGCTCTTCATTGCTGCTGCTGGGACAGCAGTGCTACCTACCGCCTCAGGGCCCAGGGACAAGAGACTGGCGTCCTCTGTGCTGCCGCAGCCCAGGCCCTCTGAGCTGCGGTCGGAAGGAGCTGTGGGGCAGAGGCCGGCGATGTCTGAGCTGCTGTTTGGGATGCCCACGTGGCTTTCTTAGGGGCTCACTGCTTCTTGAGCCCCGGGAGCCCCTTCTGTCCATGCACTCCCCCTCCCCCGCTGCATGGCCCCGATGTCCTACGGTGGGGTGCGGGGACCAAGCAGTTACCCTCTTCATCAGGAGGCCCTGGCATCTCTAGGACAACCCGCAGTGATTTTTCCTAAATAGCAGGTTGGCACAGAAGGATCAGATTGGGGTTGATGCTGAGAAGTACTCACCCCAAAGATGGAAGCGGAGCTGTCTTGTCTTGGCTCTTTTTCTAAACCAACGACCTGCGCTGGTGCATTAATGGCCCTGGGTGTTTTCTTTAGGCCTTTGTTCTCCAATTGCACCCTGGGGAAGCAAGGCCTTCAGGCTCTGACTCAGGCAGGCAGAGTGCTACCTCTGCAGACACAGACAGCTCAGGGGGCCGTTGGCGGACACAGGGGCAGCCAAGGGGGCCTGCAGGGACCCCGGTCCTGTCACCTCTGCCTCAGTTTATGGATCCTCAAAATGAGCCCATAGAGCTGTGTGGGGCAGCACACGCCTGTCATCCCAGCCCTCCCTAGGCTGAGGCAGGAAGATCACCGATAGCTTCACAGGTCAGGCTATACTACACTGGATGGAGGGAAACTCCGTGTTAAAACCTGTGTCACACACGCACACACACACACACACACACACACACACACACACACACACGGAGCCCACAACAGGGCCCGCCTTGAGAAAGATGTGGCTGTGAAGCCTTCTATTCAGGGCCATCAGGGCAGAATTCAAAGGCTGTCATCCTCCTGGGGCTGGGGACAACGAGATCAAAGTCCAGACTGGCCTTGCAGAGGCCGCAAGACCAAGACAAGGAAGAGCTGAGGTTCAGCTGGGGGACGCACGTGGCCGCCCACCCTTGGGTCCCACTGCTCCTTCAGATGGAGGATCTGGGCCCCTGGGCAGAGCTCAGGAGCACGGAGCGGATGCCAACCCTGAGGTGGCGCTGCACTGAATGCTGCGGGCCGAGCCACTGCCTCGGGTTCTTCTCCTCCAAGCCCGGGCACCATGCCTGCTCTGGGGGCCCACCATGAAATTCACTGCTGCCAGGTGCCGCTATCTCTGGCCCTGCCCTGGCCGTGGGGGTGGCTGTGGGGGGCCCCTCTGCCTTAGCTTCACACCTGCCTCGCTCCGCTCCAGGGAGTGGTGAATGCTCACAGCATTGGAGCAGGTTGCCGGCCCTGGGGGCTTCCCTGTCTCCATGGAATCTACGGCCCCGATCCAAACCACGAAGTCCCTCTTGTGACCCCTTCCAACAGTCCGGTACCACAGCCTCCCTGGCTGGGGTCCCAGTGCCCACTCCTACCCCTGGCCGCCATCCCCTGGCCTGCTCCTGCCTGTCCTAAGCACCCTGTGCCCTGTGTGAGTCTCAGCCTCAAGCCTCAGCCCCGCAGCCTTCTCCTTCCTGTAGCAGCTGTGAGCCCAGGTCGACATCCACCTGGTTCTGACTGGCTTGTGGCGTGTCCGCGTCTCACCCGTAGTCAGCTGAGCAGCAGCGTGAGCAGAGTTCCATGTGCCGCCCCTGTGTCTGGACCCCAGAGAAACTGTCTGTGGGGCGTGACCAGGTTAAGGACGTCAGCGTACTCATGTGGCCCTAAGTGCCAGTACAAGCGTCCCTGTGAAAGAAAGGCCAAGGAGAGCTGACACAGAGGAGCGCGCATGACAGGAGCAGAGGGATGAGACAGGTCTGGCCTTGCGGGAGAGCCTGGAGTTGGAGTGGGCAGGACGGGCCCTCGCTTGGCACCTGCAGGGCAAATGCAGCCCTGCTGACCCCTCGATCCTGAGCTGTGGTCCCCGGAGCTGGGAGAGGATGTGTCTCTGTTGGTCGCAGTCACCAGCTGTGGCATCTCATTCCAGCAGCCACGGAGCCAACATGGACCCCTGGGAGGGGACCTTAGGTGCTCTGCTTGCCTCTGGGCAGTGCCGGTGCAGGGAGCGGAAGGCAGCTATGCTCGCCGCTGTACCACCAACGCCTGCTGCCTGCACGAAGCAGGAGAAGCTATCGAGCGCTATGATGTCAGGCTAGGAGGAGAGCTAGCAGCAGAGGCTGGAGGAGCTGAGTCCAGGGTAGAGACCGGTGGGGGGCCCTGGCGACCTGGCCTGGTGGAGCCTCCCGGGTCCTGACCAATTCCCAGGCAGCAGTGGGGACAGAGTACCTGGACAGGACCGGGTGGTGGGGCAGGGACATACAAGCGCGAAGCTTCATGGCCTAGGTTGTTGTAGGGACCCAGAATATTCATGGGATCCGATCTCAAGGAAGCTCCCCTTGGGCCACACTGGGTCAGGGCAGGGACGCCTGTCCCTGGGAAAGCTGTCCCAGGAGGTTTGCTGGTGGGCTGGATGAGATTGGGGTGTGGGCCTGGGCTACCGGCAGAAAGAGGGGAGCCGGTGGGGACTGCAGGTGCAGGCACCTGGTGAGCAGGCCTTTGGTCCAGGGGACCCTGAGGTGCAGGACACCAACTGTATGGCGAGGGCAACTGGTGTGCGATGGCACCTGCTGGGGACAGCAAGGACTGGGCCCCACATCCCCCCAACCTTCTGCATGGTGGACAGTGAAGGAGGGGCCAGGAGGGGCCCGAGGGGGTCTGGAGTCCAGAGGAGGATGCCAGGCGCACCAGCTGCTGGCCCTGGACAGGTGCTGGTGAGCTCTGGAGAGGCTGGTGGGGTGGGGGTGTAGCCTCAGAGACCCACAGCCTCACAGGCTTGACTTGGGCCTCAGCAGAGGGAGAGGAAGGGGTGCTTGGGCTGAAGTGGGGAGTAGCAGTGCAGCCTGGCTGCTGGTGCAGAGGCTGATGGCTGGACCTCAGGGTCAGTGGCAGGGGCTAGAAGCTCCTCCAAGAGCTGGGACTCACCAGGGTTTGCCCGGCATGCAGGAGCCACAGTCCCAGCCTGAGAATGGTGCAGGTCAATAGCAGGTTCTCAGCACACAGCTCTGGTTCTCCTGACCCAGGCCTGCGAGGTGCCAGGGCCCAGAGAGCCCGGCACAGTGGGCAGTGTCCACTCAGCAGGTCCCTGTGAGGCAAGGCTGAAGGCTCTCGGTACAGGTGTCCCTGCCACTCAGGAGGTTTCAGGCCCCATTTGCTAGGAAATTCATGGAGGATGGGGAGAGTTAGTGCTGTTGCCTTGGCAACGCTCTGTCGCATTCTAATGAGGCTCAGGGTAGGAGGCCTGTCTTAAAGGAGCACGAAACAGATCGATCTCCAGTGTCCTGGGGAGTCTCAGCAGGACAGTGGCTGTTTCCTCCTGCCTGCTGGCCCCGTCCCCTGAGAGACAGCAGCAGAAGGCAGTGGGGGAGCAGGAACCCAGGGTGCCAGCCCAGGAGCGTAACTGGGTGGCTTGGCACTCGCTGGGCTGTGGGCCACAACCTGGAAGAGTCTGGGATCTCTGCGTGGGGGGCAGAGGCACGGCTGACCCTAAGGGTGGGAGTCCTGGCACGCAGGCCTTGCCGGGGCCACTGCCAGAGAGCTTCGGGATGCTCCAGTGGGAGGGCAGGAGACAAAGGAAGGAGCTGCTGAGCCAGGCGGCAGTGAGGCACGTAGCTGGGGGATGGGCACCCCACCCTGGACCTCAGCTGCCCAGGGGACTCCGGGAGGGCAGCTGGTGGGCAGGAGTGGGCACTGCACACAGCTGTGTCCTCAGCAGGGGCCACTGGACAGGGCTGGGTGAGAGAATAGAGATCAGGAATTCTGATGACAAAGCCAGAGAAGGCACAGGGCTGGCAGAGGAAGGTGCGGACATACTTGTCAGCCAGGGGAGAATTGCTTAGCTCCAAGGAGCCCCAGGTCAGTCCTGCTTCCTGGTCTGGCTGAGGTACTGTCCCAGGAAACAGCTCCTGGCATAGCAGAGATGAAAGAGGCCGGGGAGTCGGCAGCTTGGGCAGCTTGGCCTCTTTACTTCGGTCTCCCTCTTCTTTAAATTCAGGCGTGTCTATCTGCAGGTTCTGAGCTGTGTGAGGGAGAAAGCTGGGCGGAGACTGCGTCCGCGTCCGCCGAATGTGCGCAGACTTTTCTTTCTTCTTGCTGTTTCCTAAGCGATGCACTGTGGCGAGGATTTATGTAGTATTTATGTTGTATCCAGGGTTTGAAGTAACCTTCAGGGGATTGGGGTACACGGGAGGATGTAAGGTAACATCTTGATTTGCCAACAATTCGGCTTGTGAACAGAGGCGCGGGACAAAATTTTGCTTCCGTTCCTGAACTTCACCTCAGGTGACCAACGCGACCTCAGCCGTCTTCCCCAGAAGCATAGAACAAATTCAGTTCCTGAACAAAGGCATCACTGTATCCGTATCAGTTAAAAAAAAAAAAAAAAAAAAAAAGAAAATGAAAAAGCGTGACCAAAAATAAGCAGGCAAATAAAGAAAGAAGGTGTCCGGAGGGGTGTGGCAGGTTAGAGACACACGGGAGGCCATGCCAGAGCAGATGCCTGTGCCCCGAGGGGCTGGGCGTTGGGGTCCTGGGTGGGAGGACCTTGTCTCTCAGCAGGGGCTCATCCTTCTCTGCAGGCTCACGTAGCCTGCTGCGAGCTTCTGGCCACTGGGTACCTGACAGGGTTCTGTCACCACAGGAAGGTATGGGGGCACCACGAGGACAATGGCCAGGGTCACAACAGCTACCTGTGACTTTAGAGCCCAGCAACCTGCTATCCCCGGTCACCCACATGGGCCAACAACCACGGCAGGGCTGCTAGGGCCATGGCTGACCACTCAGGGTGGTGGCTTTCATGGTTCACCCTTCTTTGTGTCAAAACTCTGAAGGCACAATAAGATCTCTGCGTTTTTAAAGAATAGCTTTATGCAGCTATAATTTATAGACAATACAGTGGATCCCCCAGAAGGATATGAGTCAGTCAATGCCTTAGGGTTCATTACTTTATGTATTTTTGAAATTCTATTAATACATCTACAAGGTATAAAAATTTTAGGTACACAAATTTTCAGTGCACAACCCTGTGGGACTGAGGACGTTCGCCACACCGGGCAACTATCCGACTTTCAGACTTCCCATGGCTCCAGACATAAGCTTGGACCCGTGACGCAGCCAGGCATCCTGGGTCTGCTCTGCCCTGGCCCTGGGACTGTTCTGGGTCTCCTCTAGGAGTGAACGAGACACCCACCCTCTAGTCCTTGGGTCATTTTGCTCAGGATCTCAGGGTTTACACTGGTGTCCTGTCCTTTCTTTTCATTGGTGAGTAATATTCCACTGCACAGGGAGAGGCGCACAGACCTCAGTTCTTTGTCCGCTCATCCATTCTGGGACATTTCAGCACCTCCTCCTCCTAGCTATGGTGGCCAGTGTCACTCTGAGCACAAGAGCACAGTCAGGCGCTCTAGTCCTTGCCTTCAGCTCCCGTGATAAGTGCCTAGACATGGAATTTTGGGGCCCTATGGTTGTATAGTTGTAAAAGCGCAAACAATTCTAGCTCAAGTTGGAGGAAACTGGCTGAGCTCCCCCTCCTCCCAGCCCACAGGAACAGAACCCCTGACGTGCAGAACTCCTGCCACTTGGCTGAGGCCCAGGGCGAGGCGGACACGCAGCCGCCTTCTCCGCCCCTGCAGTAGCCCTGGGGAACAAGAGGCCTGCAAAGCGCTTGTCTTCTTCAGGGGAAAATGAGAGCCCCTGGGTTAGAACCAAAGAGTGGGGACAAAGAGCAGAGAGCCCCGGAGCTGCGCCCCACTCTTTCCCAGTATCACCTCTTCTCAGAAGCACAAGGGCAGGGGTGTCCTGCACCCTGGAACTTTGGCCCACTCTTGTTCTCCCTGGCCAGAGTCTGCCTTCTGGGGCTCAAAGCCCTTCTGAGAAGGAAGCCTCCACCCCACCCCAGGTGGACATGCCCAGGTCCCCAGGATAGCCAGCAGGTGCCTAGACAGGAGCTGGCATCTAGGCCTTACTCTGAACCCCCTGTGTGACCCAGAACACCCCACCCTGTCCTACCTGGGTCTCCAGTGTCCCCCACCTGTGACACAAGAAGGGTGGACCGGGTGGCCCTGCAGTGCTGCCTTGTGTGAAGAATCAGTGGGTTTGTGCCCCTCCCTGCCCAGGGTTTCCTTCTGGACAGTACCCTCAGGTCAGCCAGCTAGGTTCTTTGGAGGTGCAGCATCCCCACTCTCCAGGATGGGGACAGGGGTTCTTCATGCCCCGGGAGGCTCCTGAACCAAGAAAGGGGCACAGACGGCAGGAACGGGGATGCTGGCGGGGGGGGGGGGCACCAGGACCCAGGGTACAAAAGCAGGCTGAGGCGGCAGGGGGTCCTGGAAAGCCACCGCCTGGCTCCTCTGCTGGGTTCCCTGTTCAGGCGAGGCTTGTGGGGCGGCAGGGCTGTAACCAACCAAGGCACAGGGTGGGACCTTCACAGGGACCACCTGGGCACCGCACATACCACCCACAGGGGCGAAGACCCTCATCCTTGGTGAAGCCAGCAGCCATCCCGGCGTGTCTCCTTCAGCCCCTGGCTGCACACTCCCCGGGGACAGGGAAAGACACCCCTCCAGGTGCCAGAGGATCTAGCACTGGCTCCAGGAACTGTCCTTCATGCTCTGAGCCTCGGTTTACCTCTTTTGAAGGACATCTCTCAGACTTGCTTCTAGCCACGGTGCTTCCTAGAGCTGGCGATCCTGTCCAGCCCAGAATCCCTCCGGGACGCTGCTTTCCCTCTCCACTCGACCCCCCTGGCCGCGCACCCTGGGGTCCCTGGGTGCCACAGCCACCATGCCCTGGGCTCAGACCGACCAGGATGGAGTTCTCTGTCTCAATTCAATTTCCCCCGCCTTTTTGATGTCACATCCTGTCCCGGCCTGCTCCCCCTCCGGCCACCGCCCTCCTCCCTCCTCCCTCCCCAGTTCCCGCGCGAGCCGGGCGGCCAGGCGCGCGGGTCCCCAGCGCCGCCCCCACCCTGTACCTCCCCAGCAAACTTTTGGCACCGCCGCAGCGCGCGCGCCTCCGAGACCCGGCCGCCGGGCGCGCGGGGAGAGGAGGGCGAATCCCGCCCCGCGCCCAGCCCTGCCCGGGGGCAGCCGCGCCGGAACCGGGACCATAAATATGCGGCGCGGATCCTCGGCGCAGCACACCCCGCACACCGCCCGCCCCGGGTGCTGATCCGCGTCGCGGCCGAGCCAAGCCGAGCCGGAGCCGGGAGCGCGTCCGCGTGTACGCAGCCGCCGGCCGGCAGCACCCAGGCCCCACAAGCCAGGACGTCGGAGTGGCCGCGAGACATGCCACCGGCCCGGAAGCTGCTCAGCCTCCTCTTCCTCATCCTGATGGGCACAGAACTCACCCAAGTACGTGCGTTCAACGCCATTTTCCTCCAGCCAGGCTCAGGGTCGGTCCGGAGAGCCCCGCAAAGTCGGGAAGCCCCCTGTCCAGAGGACCCGTCCCTGGTTCAGAGGGGGTCCGAGTCGCGCGCTGGCTCTAGGTGGCAGGGAGGGGTGCAAGTGGGCTGGAGTTGGGCCCTAGCTCTGGCCCAGATGACCCCTCTTCCTGGGCTCCCTGCCCCCTACTCCTGCTGAGAAGTTCAAAGGGCAGCACGGGGGGGGGGTCGGCCCTGGCCGCAGCGGTCCCAGAAGGAGTCTCTGAGCCACGAGCCGAGCCCCTCCCCGTTCTCTGAGGCTGAGGGGCTCACTTAGCCCCCCGCACAGTCGGGATGGCTCATCCAGGCACCCCGCGCCCCCTGAGCACCCAGACAGGCAGTGGGCGTCGTGTCCAGAGCCCCGCAGGGGCAGGCGGGGAGCTCACGGAGCACTGCTGGCTTCCTGTGGAGGGCGTGGGGCTGTGGCCATAGGGGTGTGTGACAGCGCCGCGGGCACGGGCAGGGGCACGCTGGGCACCTCCGCGGTCCGCCATCCCCTGAACAATGTACGCGTGCGGGGCTGGTGTTCTCCATTTTAAAAATGCATCGCGGAGTGGCAGGTCTTGGAGGAGAAAGGCTGCCTTGGAGCGTCCTGCGGGGCGGGTGCGTTGGCCCCAGGGAGCTGGGAAGGGCCTCCAGCCCTGGGGCTGCTTGGGGGTGACATTAAAGTGCCCTTTGTGTGGTGTTGCTGTGCCGTGCTCTGAGTGGAGAGATTTCGGACTTGGGAGTCCAAGTCTAGGAGAGGCTGGCTGCCAGCCCCTTCGCCCTCGCCCAGCTGCTGGACCTCCTTACCTCAGCCTCCCTCAGGCAGAGCAAAAGAGGAAACAAAGAGAGAAGGGAGGGCGGGAGAGAAGGCAGAGGGAGGGGAGAGAGAGAGAGAGAGAGAGAGAGAGAGAGAGAGAGAGAGAGAGAGAGAGAGAGAGCTCAAGGATCTGGAACAAGCTCCCCTTGTTTCCTGTAAGTCCTTGGAGCTCCTGGCTCTGCCTAGGAAGCACAGTGCCCCCTGACCCTGCAACGGGCTCTGTCACCTTCACTCCCAGTGCCCATGCTGTGGGCAGCCAGTTGCCCCGGTGGGGCTCCGTGTGGCCTCTGGGAGAGAAGTTTCCTGGCTCCTCTGGGGAGGGCTGGGAGGGGTGCTGGCTGTGTGTGGGGATGGACAGAGACACACACGCGCACACACGTGCAGAAGGGAGTCACCAGGTCTCCAGCAGCACAAGCTGTCTTTGCAGAAGGCTGTGCCGCTCTCTGTTGACACATCTTGGCAAAGAGGCCGCTGGTTCTTGGTGGGCCTGCAAGTGGCTGTCCCCAGGGCCTGCTGATGCCTTCCTGGTAATCTGCCATCGGGAAACACAAGGTGCTTTTATCCATAAGTTTCTCCTCTTGGCGTCTTTTAAAAGATCCCATGTTCTGGGGAGAAACTTTGGCTTGATTTCAGCAGGTGCTTTGGCTGGTGAGGTGTCTATCCACGCTCACCACGCGGTGCCCACACCCCAGGTTGCCCAGCCCCGGATCGGGGCCAGAGGCTGCCTTCAGCACCCTGGCCAGCTCCTGGTTTCAGCCTCCCTCGGGGAGGCAGCCTGCAGCTGGGGAAATGATGTTTTCTCTGCCTGCTCTGGCGGATTTTCTCTCTGAGCTGAGCTGGGATCCCTCTGGGGACCATGTCCTTCAGCTCAGCTGTGGGCCACCTCCTCCTGGGATCTGCCACAGTCCTCCCTTGCCTGCAGCCAAGCTTTCTGAATCCTATATTGGAAACCTAGCATCTCTGTTTAGGGGAGTGGGAGTTTACAGGAAAGCTCACTGGTGAAAATCTAGGGACACTTGACAAACACAGAGATGTTTGCTCCTCATGTCCCACCTTGGTGGGTGCCACCAGGCTTAGGGGATTGGTCACACCTTTAGCCATGGCCACTAAAGCAGATCCTATGCTCACGGAAGTACCTGTGGGGCGGGGCTGGGCTGACTGAATTCCAGAGCCTCCGAGCTCCCCCTGCCCAGGAACATTGCTTTCTGGATCCTGGATCTGTGCCTAGTAAGGACGCACATATCTGTGAATGAAGGAACCACCCCAGGCTTCTGCAAGCCTGGCCCTGCTGCCTTGCTGGCTCCCACCCTCACTGCGCGGGAGGCACTCCCCATACCTTCCTTCCCAGGCCCTCCCTGGGCCGGGGACTTGCTGTCCTAGGACCACTGAGCTTAGATTACCCTGCGGGGAAGTAGGTGCCCATCAGCCAGATGGCTCCTACCTGCTCTTATGGAGGGTGGCTTACGGGATTCACGCAGACAGTGGGGCCCGCACCTGGCCATCTGTCCTCCCAGCAGGTCCTTACGAACAGCAACTCCGTCAGGTGCCAACTATTGAATGACAGCCGACTGCTCGCAAAGCTGTGGCTCTTGGTAAACTTTGCCTTCACCCCAAAAGACCCTGGGTCTGTTCTTGCTCCGTGATTTTCAACAAAGAGCTGGCATTCCATGCCCGTGGGAAGCAACGCAAGCGGCGTCCCAGAGAGCCTTCCAGCAGGGTGTGAGAGGCTGGTCTCTCGGTCTTGGAGGAGGTGAGGTAGATCCAGGCTCTTGGGCTCTTGGTCTCGGGCTCACCTATGCCCCATGCAGCTGCCTCCAGCCTCTTGTTCAGATAGATGGGGGTAAGGAGCATTGATGGCCCAGTGGGGCTGAAGGTTCTGTGGCAGTGACCTTGAACCGAGGTGCCCGTGTCCCTTCTCATCAGGCTGTGGCTGGGGAAGCTTGAGGCCAGCTCTTAGCCACTCTGAGCTTGAACTCCCACCCTTCTAAAACAGGGAAGCCTGGGAGCCCCTATTGCTTCACCAGCTCACTAGCCATGTTCTGTGACAAGCCTTTTCTGGCTACCAGCTAGTTGGACTGAACCCCACCCAATCCGAGCTGACAATGTCCAGAGAGTCTAAAGCCTTCCACCATCTAGGGTGACATGCTCTGCCAGAGATCTGGGGCGCTGCCAGATAGTGGGAGAGACACCAGAGCTGAGCGCACCTAGTGTGCTGGCCAGCAGCTGGGATCGCTGTGCAGAGAGAGGGGCTTGGGTGGGTGAGTCCCCAGGTGGCATCTGGGTATGTGAGGGAGCCCCAGGCAGGAAGATGGGGGAGAGGAGGCGGTGGCCAGGAGCAGGAGGTGCACACAGGCTGTTGTAGAAGAAGGGCCGGCGACCCCGGCTTTCCCACCCAAGCTCCAGGCCTGTGTTCAAGGTTTATTTTAAGCAGGAAGTGGTTTCTCTCATTACCATGGGCCCCCAGCCAGGCAGAGCCTCTCTGGGTGCCCCTCATGCCACAGCATGGCTCCAGCATAAATGCACACAGAACTCTCTGGTACCCATCTGCCCTGGTACTTGTTCCCTTCCGGGCTTTCTTCGTTCTCTGGCCCTTGATGTGGCAAGCTGTGTGCTGGGCTTGGGGTCTGCACTGAGCTGTGGGCAGCTCTGGGGTATGAGGACGGGCCAGACGGAGGCCTTGCCTCTCCATTCTGCACGGCCAGAGTCCACATCTTTTCTGGTCCCAGTGTGGAAGTCCGCTTCACCCACTCCCAGGAACAAGCGAAGGCGGAGGAACAGCTCCCCATGGTGACCAGCTTGAGCCTCAGCATCCGCCCACCCACAGCCCCGCTATCCCGGCTTCCTGTCCGCACCACCTGGAGACACGACATGGGGGAGCAGTGCAGCCGTGTGGGTGGCAGGGAGAGGAGCGCCTGAGCCCATGGTGGGAGGAGACGGTGTCCGTGGCAGCGGTAGGGCAGCAGGACGCTGTAAATCTTCCCCATGGCCCCTCCTTTCTCGGGAGCAATTTACTTCTCATCCCACTGACTTCCCCCGTCAGGAGCAAGGTAATTTGCTGCCTTGGGTTGTATTTATTACTAAAGTTATCAGGCCCTGTAATCAGTATTAACATCACCTTGTAAAGTAATACAAAACTAATTACTAGCTAAACTGAATTAGACACACGGCCACCGGCCACCGTGAGTAGGCTGGCAGGGAGCAGAAGAGCCAGTTCTCGGCTCTGAAAGGTGCGCTTGGCCACCGTTCACATCCATCCTGCAGCCTTGTGGTAGCCACTGCCCCCCACCCCGGGCAGCGAGGGCCTAGCAGGAAGGTGAGCGGGCACTGGACAGCAGCTCCGTCTCTTCTGGGTTGTTCCCCACTAGAGAAGCTCAGGGCTGGACCCAGCTGTCCCGGGGATGCAGGGCAGGTCATCTGTTACCTGCGTCAGCCTCCTTGCAGGTATTGTCTTGTTAGCTGTGACAGCCTTGCCATCCTGTGTCCTTGTCCCCGCCCATGACTGAGGACAGGGGTCTGGGGAGAGGACTTCACGGTGTGTCCAGCTCCGTCTGCCACCAGGGCTTGGGCAATTATTACCACAGAAACAGGAGGAGCAGAGGAAGAGCTCCTGTCACCGGGGGCCAGGAACAAGGGCATCTGCCATGTCTTCCGGTCACGCTGACCTCTACCTGGTGCTGGGCAGCGCCTCTCTGGGCTCACTGTGGCGGCGGGGAACTCTGCATACATGCGCTGTGGGCTGCCGGCTGTGCACCCAGCTTTCTGAGCAGGCAGAGAAGGAAGGGCCTTTGGGGGACCTTGGGTGGCATCTCCTGCTTCCCACTGAAGACTCTCCGGGGGAGCCCTGCCACCCCTCAGGGTGGGGACCCGAGAGCACACGGGGAACCCTGTGCCTCTGGAAGCACCCAGTGTCGCCTTGGCTGAGATTCTGGAGATCAGAAGCAGAGTGCAGGTGTCGGAGCAAACGTAGCCCTCGCGGACGCCCTGAGCATCACACCCAGGCTCCAGTCCCGTCACCTCCAGGGAAGGTAGAGGTCCCCCCCGGTCCTGTGTCCCCGTCTCTCCTGCCTGCCTGGGAAGGCCTCTCTTCTGCCTTTCTTCTGCACCCAGCTCCAAGCCGTGACCCCTAGTGGCAGTGGCTTCTTAGCCATGGCTCTGCAGCTGTGGGCTTTACCACCTACCCGCTCCACGAAGTGGTCCCTTTCCCCTGGTCCCAGATGTGGCTTGCGCTGCAACCTCCTGTATGCTTCAGTGACAAATCCCAGGACCCTGAGAGTCTGATAAGACAGTGGGTGCCAGGAAGAGCCGAGGCTGAGGAGCCCTGGGAGAGTGGACAGACGCTGGGTCCCTAGGTCTGTCCGCATGCAGGACAGCAGGTTGCCCACTCCCATGTAGCTGGTCCCATCTTGCCAGGGGCTGCAGTGGGCATGCACACCCTCAAGGAATTCAGACCTTGAACTGTGGCCGAGTGGCTCTGAAAAGAGCGGGTCTCCCCCTCCCTGAGGGGGCCTTGGGGGGCCTGCGGCTGTCCTAGGTTTAGCTGGTTAAAGCAGGCAGCAGAGGACCTGGAGATCAGGGAGCCCCTGGCCTTCACCGATGCGAGTCCCCCAGCGCCCCTCCCCCAGCCCCCCCGCAGGTGCACCTGCTCTGCTCCTGAGCCCTGGGCTCGGGACCGGCCTGGTAAGTCACCCGCTGAGTCAGCCAAGAGTAGCTATCAGGCCGAGGACACAGACCTAGCCCAGCACCCTGTCCCACCAGCAACCTCAGGGAACAGAAAGCAGGAGGCCTCTCGAGAGACAGGGCCAATCCTGGGGATAAGTGGGAAGGACTTTGGAGGACAAAGTCTCGCTCAGTAGCCCAGGCTGGACTTGGCCTCAGCCATCTTCCTGCCTCAGCCTCCCAAGTGCTGAGATTACACGCAGCTGCCATCATGCCCCGGGTGAAAAGGGAGATTTGGGGACCACCCCTTCCCAGAGCCTTGTCATCTCCAGAGCCTGGCCATCCTGACACCCCTGCTCCTTGGGGTTTCCCACACGCCCTACAGCCCTCGGACTCAGTCTGAGATGTTTGCATCACTGTGTCGCCTGCCGGGCCCCATCTCTTCCCCAGGAGCCAGACTGTCCTGTGCCAGCCAGGACAAGTTCTCTGGCTGAGGATGCAGAAACTGAACTCAGTGGGTCCAGAAGTCACAGGGCAGCCTGGAGGGTTGGTGTCCCCCGAAATCTTCTCATGTGTCAGGAGCTGGGGGGGTACAGTCCCGGGGAGATGAGGGGCCCTAAGCTGTGGCTTCCTGCTGGCTGGTGACATTCCCGAAGGCTGTGTGGACTGGGTGGGAGAGGTAGGGACAGTGTGTGCAGGTGCAGGCTGGCCGAGAAGAGGAGGGGACAGAGCTGGCATCTCAGGTGAGGCCTCAGTGGAGAAAACTCTTCTCCCTACAGTAGGGTGCCCTTCTCAGGAGGTGGGGCACCCAGCCCTAGGGACAGGAGAGCTCAGAGAGCTTGAAGTTGCGCAGAAGGCAGAAGGATGGCTCACAGAGGACACCAGGTCCTCCGATCCCCTAGCCCTTGTTGGCTGCACTGAGAGACCCCATACAGGCAGTTCCCCGGCACCAGAGCTCCCCGAAGCTGGTTGGGGCTGGCCCTGCTGAGTGCCCCTCTCACTAGGGGTCCTGGAGGAAGGTGGCCTGCTTGGGGACCTGCTTCTCACCCTAGAGGCAGAGAGCAGGACAAGGCAGGGCCGGGAGGCTTGGTCCCTTGCGGGGTGCAGCTAGGAGGGAAGGGAGGAACAAGGTTGCAGAGAGCGGCTGAAGGCAGGTGAGGGGATGTGGGCTCAGGCTCCCCAGGGGTCTCCAGGCTGCAGGCTGAGTCCACTCCCTGTCTGTCTCCAGCAGAGACAGGGAAGGAAAGAGGTGCCAGGACAGGGCAGGAGCAGAAGGGTCCCCAGTGGAGCCCTCTGGCTTCTGTCGGTACCTCTCTCCATCTGGTCTCAGCTCTCGCCCCCACCCCTCTCCCTCCCTCTCCAATTCTTCCCTCCTCTCCTTCTCTTTCCTCCCTCCTTGAGCCCCTCAAGATATTTGCCAGTGGCTTATGAAGCACAGCAAAAGGGTACCTTGTCCTGCAGGGTGTCCCTTCGTCAGGGAGTGCTGGGGGTGGCCCAGAGGCCTGTCCCCTCCTAGCAGTCATTGCTGGCTCTGGGACCTGCAGCTTCTCAACCTGTGGACCTTGGGCTTCTGACTGCTATGGTGACAAGCAGGTGTGCCTTCCAGCACCCACCCGGCTGCTGCAGGTCCCCACTGGGAGGTTCTCTAAGCCTCACAGAGCTGGTCTGGCCAGAGGACAGTTCCGGGCAGGGTGTCCTGCCCAGAGAGCTGTGGAAATGGCTGTGGAGCTCTGAGTCCTTGTTCTCACTGTTGCTGATAATTAATGCAGCACCTGCCGTAGTCAAGGATGCGCAGAGCCAGTGTGCGGACAGAGACCTAGATGACCTGGTGTCACGGCAGGCAACGCAGCACCGTAGGCTATGCCATCAGGAGAGGTATCCCTGTGTCCCGCTGCGGACTCGGTGGGCCAGACAAGGAAGGACCAGGCAGAAATGCCTGCCAGAGAGCCACCCGGTGGCCAGGGCCTCCATGATGGCTGTGCCACCCCAGGCTGGCTTCATGGTGCCATGACATGGGAGAGGCAGGGGCGAGACCTGTGTTATAGCCTTGCCTAGACACAGTTCCTCTCCCACGTGACCTTAGCCATGTCATCTTCCTGAGCAGAGACTTCAGAGCCAAGGGCTGCCCCAGGGGCCTCCAAGAGGAAGGACCCAACAACGCCACCCATGGTGACCCCTGTGTGGTCCATGGGCTGCGCCAGCTTCACTGGGGTTGGGATCATTCAGAAGCAAATGTACTCGAGCCTGGCCTCAAGGAAGTCACTGGAAATGGGCTTGGATCCTCCCTGGGAGCCCCTGGGGCTAGCGGGCGTGCTGGGTCCTTTGTTTCAAATGCCTTTCCTCTTCTGGAAAGGGGTGACTTTGCAAATGCTGTGTGGCCTTCCAAATCGAACCATACCTACTGTGGTCTCCTGGTGACCCTTGCAGAAGAGTTAGAGGTAGCCCTGCCCCTACTGACTCATGGCATAAGGCGTCAGACGGGACTCGGTCTGGATCCGGAAGGGCTGGAGGTGACTTCCTCGAACACCCCTGTTCCGTAAAACAGCACACGCATGCGCCTGCGCCTCACACAGCCCAGGTGCAGGCCACAGCCAGAGGCCAGTGCTGTATGTGCCACACACCCTGTCCTGTGCACGCTGCACATAGGAGGGTTAAGGTGTGTGCGCGTGCGTGGGTGCGTGCATGTGTGTGTGTGTGTGTGTGTGTGTGTGTGCGTGCGCGCATGCTCTGCAGACATGGAGAAAGGGTGAAGTGGCGCCTAGGACCCAGAGGCACCAGGGTGGGCAAGGGGTGGCCTCTCCCTCATGGAAATCCTTTGGTTTCCCAGGTCAGCTTGGTTCCTGGGTTTTCCAGGAATCCCCAGGCCCAGTTCCCACCTGGCAAGGTCAGTGGGAACCAACCTGGGCCACAATCTCCAGGAGCATGGCAGTGGCTCAGGAGAAAAAAACAATTCGGGAGGTTTGGTCTCCAGGCTGTGCCCTCGTTGCCTGTCCTGAGAGGGTCAGAGAGGGATCCTGGGGTGGGGATTATGGAGCAGGGCTCGCAGGCTGATCACTGGCACCCAGGTGGCAGGCCCCCGCTTCTCAGTGTGGCCTAGTGTGCCTGGATTCCATCTCCTTTGTCCAGAAGCCTGGCAGTTAAGTGCTTTGCAAAGATAGTATGTGGACTATCAACCCCCCCCCCCACGTTACTGAGCAGAGCCACGTCAGGAGTCCTCCCAGGCCTGGACAGCTGTTTCCGCGTCTGATGCCCGGGACGGTGTGCGGGTGGCTGGAGTTAGGTTCACAGTGGCAGCACAGTTCTCCCGATACACCTTATATCCACGGTCTTCCATTCTCCTCAGCTCTAAAGAGTGGCCCGGGGGTCTCTGGGAGCATCACGCCCTGGGTCGGCCCCAGCCCCAGAGCCCAAGGAAGCTGAGCTGGTGGGCTGAGCTTCTTCCTGTGGCTCTGGGAAGTGAACGGCAATGACAGTCACCTTCTCGTGGTGTCAAGCTATCTCTTACACGGATTCGTTTAATACTAATAATGCCTCAAAGGGGAAAGTTACTACCACTAATCCCATTTTATAGAAAGGGAGACCGAGGCAATAGAGGGCTAGTTATCCGCGTAGGGACTCACAGTGTGCGAGGTCTCCCTCCAGCAGGGCCACCTGCCTTCGGTGACAGGGGAGTGAAGGGCGCCTGGCTGCGGACGTGGCCTGGGGATCCGTGCTGTTCTTGTTGCTTCTGTTCAGGGCTTGCGATGCCCAAACCTTGCACCGCGTGGGCACCATGTGGAGTGGGCTCCTGAGACTGCCGGGGAGTTTGCGGATCTGGGGTTGTTCCGGCGAGATAAACGGTCCTTGTTCCTCTGTGGCGGAGAAGCAAGCGTGAGAGCTGAGGCCGCCCAGGGCCCCATTCACAGTTGAGGAGGGGCGGAGCCCCGAGGTGACCCGCGAGCCTGGGTCTGCAGTACCAGTTTTTACTGGGAGGTGGCGCCCTTCCCCAGCGGTTAGAGTTTGTGGGCCTCCTGCCCAGGCCGAGCGCTAATCCGGAGAACAAGCCCGAGGGACTTCAGCCAGCGGGCGTGCACCGCGGCCAGGCTGGGGGCCTCTTGGCTAACAGCGAGTCCTCTACTGCCGAGCCGAGCACTGGGAGAGAAAAGCGCCCCGAGGCTCCCCCGCGGGCGCCAGGAGGCAGTGGCTCCCTCGCCCCAGTCGCCCTGCCTGGGGTCTCCCTGTCCCAGCAACCGCGACGGAAAGGAGCCGTTTTCGACCAGATTAGAAGCCGCCGCACACCGAACCTAACGGGGTTTCTGACCCAGCCGGGCCGCTTCCGCCTCGCGCACGCGAGCCCCGAGCCCCTCTCCTCCCTACCTCCCTCCCGCTCGGGTTCATGGTCTGGTTCGCGCCGGCCGGGTGCCCTCTGCGCCACGCACCCGGTCCATGCTGGGACCCGCGGGCCCAAGGCGCCCTCTCCGGGCCGGGGTGGCGGGACTCTCCTGCCACCAAGGAGGTGCCACCGCATGCGCCCGCGGGAGACCCTGGTCCCCAAAACGGGCCCTGCGGGGGCCCTGGGAGAGGGAGAGCCGTGCTGCATTTTCCGCTTTGGGGGCGCTGTCTGGTGCTGGCTTCTGGCCACCCCAGCTCCTCCGCCGATTCGGCCTGTAACCCCCGCTGCCGACGCCAGGGGGCGCGGCGAGCCGCAGCGCACAGGAAAACTCCGCCCGCTTCCTGGGCCGATGTCGTAGCCGCCGCCCGGCCGTGTCCCCGCCCCCGGCCGCGGCCCCCGCGCGTCTCGCGCGCGGCGCTCAGAGCCCGGCGGCCCTGCTCGGCTGCGGAGTGCGGGGACGCTGCAGCGGCGGGGACAGGGACTTGGACGCGGACGGCGTGCAGGGTCCCGGGCCTCCTCCCGGCGATGGCCGCGGCGCGCGAGGCGGCGGCGGGCGGGCGGCGGCGGCGGGCGGAGGGCGCGCGGGGACGCGGCCGGGCGCCCCTGCCCTCCGCGGTGCCCGCCGCCTGAGGCTGCCCGGGCGCGGGGCCGGCGCCGGCGCGGCGCGGGAGGCGACTGAGGCGCGATGTCGGTGCCGCTGCTCAAGATCGGGGTCGTGCTCAGCACCATGGCCATGATCACCAACTGGATGTCCCAGACGCTGCCCTCCCTGGTGGGCCTCAACACCACCAAGCTCTCGGCGGCCAGCGGCGGGACTCTCGACCGCAGCACGGGCGTAAGTGCTGCGCCGCCGGGCCTCCCGCGTCCCCTGCGCAGGGCTGGGCGGGACAGGGACGCGAAGCCCCGGGAGGAGTGCTGTTGCGAGGCCAGGCGGGCGCGGTCCCAGTCAGTCCTTCTGTCGCCGGGCGGGGCCCAGGAGGGACACGGGAGCCCGTTCGGGGGCCCCGCACCCCAGCGTCCTCGTGCACTGATAACGAGTCCCTCGTTCCAAAGCTTCGGAAACTGAGGCTGGGACTTGGGGACTTGTCCAAGGTCACTCAGCAAGTGAGGGGTGGAGGTACCGCTGGACCCTACTCTGAGGTCGCTCCGGCCTGGACGCAGCCCGCCCTACTTAGTCACAACCCGGCTGGACCCGAAGCGGGCCCTAGAGCGCGAGGCACCGCTCCCCTCCCGTCCCCGCACGAAGGGAAGGGCCGTGCGTTCTCTTCCGGAGAGGGTGCGGAGAGCCCGCGGGCTGCTGGCAGCGGCGCGCGCTTCTGTTTCTCCGCTGGCCTCGCCCACTCCTCCCTCCTCTCTGTGAAATCTGCTGCTTTTCCCACCTAGGGAACTGAGGCGAGGGTGGCCCCGGGGCTCACAGGCAGGACTTGGGGAAGTAGTGTGGTGGCCCGAGCCGGCTGAGCTGGAACTTCCCAGCAGCTAGGGGTCCACGCTGCAGGAGGGGTGCCCGGGCTGGGCTCCCACGAATGGAAAGGAGAGCGAAGGGCAGTTTCCATGCCACTTCCCCTTGTGCTGCCGAAGGCTCTTGAGCTCTTTGGAGGTCTCTGAGGTGCGCCCCGTCTGAGTCCCTCGGTTCCTTCTGCCGGCTTCCCTGGGGCTTCAGAAGTAGGAATTGTGTCCTAGAGGATTTCGTTCCATGCCTCTGGGCCCTGAGCTCCTGGAGTTGGAAATGAATGAAATTAAATACATCCCTACTATAGATTCTCCCGCCCAGGTCCCCCCTCCGGGCCCCATCTAAAAATAGCAGGGAGGTGGCCAATGCCAGGAGCATCGCTGATGGCCCAACAGGGGCGGGGTGTGTGCTCAGAGTGCCGGACAGCACCATCCAGTGAGCGCTGGTGACAAGGCGACCTTTGGGCTGTCTCCAGGACGATAAATCGCCAACAGTTTGGTGACATCAACCAAATGGCTCGTGGGTGGCAGCCCTCGTGGAGTTGGAGCTGAAGTCTTCACAGGGGTGCCTGCAGAGCAAGCGGCCCTAAGTGCCCTGCGCCCTGGGGCTCCGGGATCCAGGCCCTTGGCTGAGGGTGGCTGAGGGTGCCTGAGGGGACGTAGTCCTCCTCTGTCCTCAGCTCCACAGAGAACAGCTGAGCCTGCCTCCCTGGGAGGGAAGGTGTCACTTTCTTGTCTTCCCTTGGCAGCAGTGCCCTCTAGTCACCTCCCAGATACCCAGAACATCAACTGAGTTGGGCCAGAACTCTGAACAGCCCCGGGGTTGGATTTTAAAGTTTCAAGAGCCATTCCTCTTTGACTTCTTTCAGCCTCAGGCACCTTACCAGGGGACCTGCACCTCAGTCCTCAGGGGCCTTGGTGGGACCTTATGTCTTCTCATAGGGGCTGACCGCTGTGTCCCTGAGTTGCTGCTGATGCCTGACTGCCTTTCCCTTTCCTCCCTGCACCTGCACCTCGCCCACCTCACCCCCGCAGGTGCTGCCCACCAACCCCGAGGAGAGCTGGCAGGTGTACAGCTCTGCCCAGGACAGCGAGGGCAGGTGTATCTGCACAGTGGTTGCCCCTCAGCAGACCATGTGTTCCCGGGATGCTCGCACGAAACAGCTGAGGCAGCTGCTGGAGAAGGTGAGTCGACACTGGGGTGCGGCGCACGTGTGTGTGTACGTGCGCGCGCATGCTCATGTGCACCTGTTCCTGTGTGCACCCGTGCGCCCACACCAGCCCCCAGGCTGGCCAGCCTTCCAGGTCCATTTATGACCTCTGGTGGTGCAGCCCCACCTAAAGGTTTGTGTATGGATGAATGGGTGCAAGAATAGGTGGGCAGAGAGGCAGACACAGGGGTGAAAGGGGGTCCCCAGGGTGGCCCTGGAGGAGACCAATGCAGCTATTTCCTGGTCCCTATGGACTCCACTGAGGGCCCTGGGGTACAGGGAGACTAGATTCAGGGTCCTTTGCTACATACCCCCTCCCACTGATGCTTACAACCCACAGCCTGAGAGCTCTGAACTGCTCCCAGGGCCTTAGTGTTGCATGGTCGTGTGGGTTTCTGTGGTGGGGCGTTTGGCCTGGGTGCTCACTGCCATGGATTCTTGGGTTCAGAAGGACCACGTGGTCACCTTCATAATCCCCCAGAGATAGCACGTGTGAGTGGCTTACACATCACTCCGTTACTTCACTCAGTCTTCATAACGAAGTTGTGGAAATGGGGTAGATTGTGCACTGATTGCAGAAGGTGGAGGCTGGGCCCTGCAGAGGACTGAGCTGCCTGATCCCAACCCCTGGTTATCAGTGGAGTCCACCTGGCCAGCCAATGTTGGAGCAGCTTCCCTCTTTGCTGGGCCTCCAACCCCCCCATCCTGGCCACCTCTGCAGTTAACCTAAGTGCTGGGGTTCGCTGGGCAACACTAAGGTAGGAGGGGGAGGTATCTCTGCTCACCCCCTAGGGAAAGGGACAGTTTATATGCGGTGCTTAGGGTGAGGGCACCCCCCATAGTGGGACCACACCAGACACACACCAGTAAAGCCATGACTTCCAGCAGACTGGCGTGGGATGGGACAGTCACCCTGTGACTCAGGATACCCTCCCTCTCTGCCCCCCCACCCCCCACTGGCAAGGCAGAAGCTGTGGAGGACAGCCTCCCTTCCTGCATCCTGGTCCTCACGGTCCTCCCTCCTGGTGCCCAGCTCACCCACTACCCCTGCAAGCTGTGGGCAAGCACAGTCCCTTGTGGGACTCAGTTTTCCCAGCGCTCAAGGCAGGAGGTGGATCAGAGATTCTGAGGTTCCCCAAAGACTGCAGTTGCTGGGTCCTGTACCTGGTGGTCCTGGAGGGGACATCCTCTCCTCCTGGGCTGGGTGAAGCATGCCTGGTTGCCAAGGAACAGGGTGTTTTTTTTTTTTTTTTTTCTGCCATCTTTAGCCAGTTGAATAAATCTTTTGCAGAGAGTCACAGAGAATACATTTAAGGAATCCCACAAACATTTATTAACACCAAACAAAAGAGCTGGGGGCCTAATTGGGCCTTTAATTATTCAGATGCTGGAAGGAGGCTTGGGGCTGGGCCTGGGGCTGGGAAATGGGTTCCAGAAAGCTCCAGAGCCCCTGGGAAGGAGGCCTTGAGCTTTCCTTGCTGCCTACGCAGGCCACAGCTCTGCTTAAAAATTTAAAGCCCTATTTCATGCTCGCGGGCACTCTATTTTCGGCGGCACAAGCCATTGGCTGGAAGACAGGCCACCTCCTTAGTGGCCTTGCCTTGAAAGGGGCAAATGGACTGCGCATAGGAGCAGCTTCTCCTTCCGCCCTCCCTCCTGCTCTCCCGTGGGGCCTGTGGGTTGGGGGAGAGGCTGGGCTGGGCCCCGCCCTGGGGGCCTCAGCAGGAGGAGCCAGAGCCCAGGTCTTGTTTGTGTGGCCTGGCTTTGTGCCGCAGGGCCACTGGGCGGGAGCTCAGAGCCTCTGGGTGGTGGCCTAGAGCCCTTGGGGTGGGTGGCAGGGCGGGGACTCCTCTCGGGAAGGCCTGAGTTTTGAGGCCTCGCCTGGGCTGTGTAGCTACAGCCACCGGCGCCGTGCCTTGGTCTCCAAGTGTAAAGCCGTTCAGAACACTTCCTCCCCCAGGGATGTGCAGAGGCCACCATGGGCTGCGTGCAGGACAGGCTCTGCCCAGTGCCTGGACTCCCGCACACGCTCAGGAGGACCCAGCAGCTAGACGCTGGCCCGCCGCCCGCCAGGTGTTCAGGCAGGTGATCCCGCCCTCCTTCGCACCTGCTGCCAAGCTCCCTAGGGTGCTGCGTGGCCTTGTGACCTTGGCTGTGCCTGTTGGCTTCTCAAGGACACATCCTGGAAGTAACAGTATTTGTGGGCCTCAGAAGAGGCTGTGGACACGCGCTCTGAGCACTGTGGTGAACTGGAGCCCTTCAGCGAAGGACCTGCTGGGGGAGGGCCAGGAAGCACATGACTGGGTGGGAAGAGCGCCATTTCAGGCAGCTGGCATCTTGGCATCTTTAGTGTTTGTTTTTTTTAACTTGAAAGTCTCCCCTTTAAAATCTGAAATGTGGCGCAGTAGTGGAGGAGGGGGCATTTGTACAGCGTGTGGTCTCTAGAAAAAGCCAGGTGCGCTCGGCGGGCTGTGCCCTGACTCTTGGGGCCTGCTGCTGCGCTCCGTCTCCTTGGCAAAAGTTGGGAACAAGGTTCCTGAGCCCGGCTGTCCATGGACTAACAGATGTGGGTGAGGCTCAGCTGCTCCTAGAGTTCTCGACCACAAGGTAGATGGGGCAGGTGTGTGGCGTGGGCGTGAGGTGTGGCTGGCAGGGTGGTCAGGGCCCGACTGTGCAGCTTCTCCTCAGAAGCGCTGCAGTCATCCAGTGACAGAGCAGACTGGGGAGGAGCAGGGAACACCTAGCAGCCGACAGATATGTTTCCACTTCTGAAGAAGTTCGAAGGACAGGACATCCGGGTCTGAGTCACCCCCACACTCTTACAGACCCTAAATTTTGAAGGGAGTTGCTGCCGATCACTTCCAAATCACAAGCCATAAAGTCCCAGGCATGAAGTGCTAGGGTGGCAACGGCCATCTTCCTCCTCCCAGAAGGGTTTAAAATTACTTTAGAATGATTTCAGAGGGGAGATGGGACAGCAGCAGGTGGGGACCTCACTGTCCTCTGCCTGGTCACCGAGAGGCAGAGCTCGGCCTTGCACCCAAACGCTTGTGTTCTTGGAAGGGAGAGCACTTTCCAATTCAGCAAAAGAGCAGAAGTGGAGATTTGCCTTTGGAGGTGCCTTCCTCCTCGGCAATTGGATTGGTTTCAGAAACGTCCCCCGCCCCCCGCCTCTGCGGCGTCCTGGCTTCCTGCTCCTCCCGCCGCCGCCGCCACCCCGGGCGCGTGTGCACAGAGCCACAAGCCACCTTGCTGCAAATGAAATGCTCTGGCAAGTGGCTGCACCAAAACTGTTTTTCTTTTAAGCTCTCTGGAATCCTGTTGAATATTAAAGTCCCATCTTGAGGCGAGACTCAATTCAGATCTGCCTGTAGAGATGTAAAACAGCGATCCTTCATTTGCTGGGTGATTGATTCCCGACTCTGCGCTCCGAATGTGTGTGTTTGCGAGCAGTCATCTGCCTATGATATGGCGGGGTGTGATGGATGGCTCCGGAGAAGACGCCCCGCGAGCTGGGAGGGGAAGGGGGCTCGCGCCTGGGGGAGGGGCCGCCTCCATCCTGCTCACCTCTTGCTGTTTGTGCCTGTCCCCTGAGATCACATGAGCAGCATAGAAAAGCCCCCAACCCCAACCAGGGAAGAAGATAAATGGCCCCAAGCCCTCTGCTCGGAGGAGCCCAACTTCCACCAGGGTTTGCACCCCTGGTTGCAAGAGCCAGGCTGGAAGATGGCAGAGGGAATGTTTACCAAGCTAATTTGTTGTGTTCGGGGAGTTGTTGGTCCTGCCGGTCCCCGAGCTGGTGATTAACTAGTAAATAATGCATGGGGCCCTTCTGGCTGCCAGGCGCTGCCTGGGGAAAGCTACGTGTGGCGTGCGAGCAGGCAGGCGCCTGCTGCAGCTCTGACCTGAACCTGTTACCCTCTTGACAGGTGCAAAACATGTCTCAATCCATAGAGGTCTTGGACAGGAGGACTCAGAGGGACTTGCAGTACGTGGAGAAGATGGAGAACCAGATGAAGGGGCTGGAGTCCAAGTTCAAGCAGGTGGAAGAGAGTCATAAGCAGCACCTCGCCAGGCAGTTCAAGGTACGTGTCTCTCCTCTCCTCCCCCTCCTCTCCTCTCCTCTCCTCTCCTCTCCTCTCCTCTCCTCT
>PVJA010029536.1:0-26599 GCA_004027025.1 Myocastor coypus
TTTTTTCTAAGCAACATCAATAGGGAGGTGGGTCATGCCCACACACTGTACTCTGTAGAACGATTGTGAGGACAATATGCAATATGTCAACTTTCAAAGAAAAGAAAGGGGAAAAGAAAAAAAAAAGTAATGTTGATTTAGAAGGGTTAATGTGTAATGGTTTGATCAATCTTATATAACTATATGTATTAATCTAAACTGATCTGATGATGAAAATATGTAATATAACCATTGTTAAACTTAAACAATAAAAAATTGAAACTTAAAAAAAAAAACACTTACGTAATTAGAAACAGTCTCTGGAATTGAATAAGACTTTATGAAGTCAACATTGATTACCTACCAATTCTGTCACTTTGGTGTTGGTTGAGGAAGGAATATTTCTTTACAGGGTTAGATAGAAGAAAAAACATATCTCATTTTTTAACCACTATTTGTCCATGAGTATAAACTGCAGGACTGAAGAGCTTTTGAGATACTGGGTATTTCATCTTCTCTAGAGGCCTTGTGAGTTGTAATTGCTACATTGATGACTCAGTTTAAAAATGCTTGTTTTGTAGATTCAAAATCTTCACTCCATGCAACTTTCCTGTGAAATACTCAGATTAATGTTCTCAGTCATAACTTCAAAGCAAGTGCAAAGCAGTGCTACTGTGGTGAGTAGCTGTACTCTTTTGCCTGCCCCAGCAGTAAATTTTGTAGGATGAGACATCAAACTTTGGCATGTTTGAAGGCTGTTAAGCAGGCTATGTGCCTCAGAGGAAGATCAAGGGGAAAGTGGTACTTCACTTATTATTTATTATTTAAATAAATAATAATTATTTATGAATTACTGAATAAGTTATTATTATTTATGATTATTTATGAATTACTGAATAAGTTACTTTTAAAGAAGGAATAATGTTCTGAAGAGTATGTTTCTATCCAGGTACATATCAGAAATTGGTACTAGAAATAAGAACATCTAAAATGCAACATCAAAAACTGAACTAAAGTACATGTATTCTGATTAGGAGAGACCAGAATAAAAACTAAGCAGGCAAAAATATGAACTACCTACATTATTCCTTTGCATTATTATCTAATGCCTAATAAACTACCATGAAATTCAAGCCTTGGCATCTTTACTCTCATTCTTTGGAGAAATACAGACATGAAGACCACCTGCTCCTATTTACTCTGCTCAAATTATACTACTACCATATATCTAAAAATAATCATTTGTTCATGCCACTTTACTCCCTCCCAGGAACAATATGAGTACTCATTAGGTTACAGCTGTGAGCTGCATGGAGTATTCATGAGGGGGACATCATTTAAATGTGATTTACAGTGTTATGCACTTTGAATAATTTCTGATGTGACCTGCATTCTGAAAACTTCCACTTGTTCTTCTTTATAGTTAATGATAAAATGTCATCAACTTGCAATTGGAAAAAGATTTAAAGCAGATGTTAGACTAAATAAACTACAGCACTCACTTTCTGCAGTGACTGATAAGAGGAAAAAAGAACAATGAAAATAATTCTAGTATGAAATAAAAATGATATAAATTTGGAAAAGAAATATTTTTGATAAAAATTATAAAGTAGGAATATGTGTCTTTTTCATGAATAACTCAGAAATCACATAAATGCCAATAGAAGTGACAGTTGCTGAAATAAATGTGATTTTTAGGAAAAGGAAAGTAGTAAAACAAACAAAATAGATGCATGAAATGGGTAAATTTTCAGGGTATTAGTTATTGCTTCCTTGGGGCAGCTGTAAATCCTCAACTTGTTTAACTTTTTTGGTATTCATGAATATATATTTTAGTCTGTTCTTCCCTTGACAGCCCTTGTGACTTGACCCTTTTCTGATTTACAAACTTAAAAGTTTATAAATCAAAGTTGTACCAGATATACCGATGGGAAAGATTCAGGTAAAAGGCAAAACGTAATTTTGGATAAAATGCTAAATTTCAGAAACATTATTTTTTTCTTTAAAAAAAAAAAAAAGCCCAAAACAAATGTAAGCTTTCATTTCATTTTTTTTCTCAAATATGTTTTTAAGGAAATGTAAAACTCATTTTGCTCTGTTTATTTAAAAGACAATGATATGAAAGTTTTAATGACTAAGTCTTTGAATGATTAGTCATTCTTTCTTCACAAAACAAGGTGATTATCTCTGCAGCAAAGTTATTTGTGATCAGATATGGAAAACAACCATACATTTAAGTACTCTCAAAGTGACAGTGAAGCAGAAGACTTTCTTGTGTGCATGTGGACTCATACATTTTGTCTGAGCCTTGGAGCTGCAAAGAGAGCTGAGCAAAGGGGCCCTTCAGGGAGCACCTGCAGGAATATACCCCTAAAGTTCCTACTCAGCATCCACGCATGTAACTGCAATTAGAGCCTAAGGCAACCATGGTAACAGCTAGAAACTGTATAAGTCTTCAGTTTTGAAGCAGAAAATCAATACGCTGAACTACTGAACTTTAAATAACTACCAAATTTAAAGATTTTAGGAGACTAATAAAATTGAACTCCCTAATTAGCACATAGTTCAAAAACCTGATATAATCTATGAGGAAACCACAGCTAGAAAGGAGCTTAAAATGAGATAAATGATTGCACAAGTGAAAAAACAACAGAATCAAAAGAAATAAAAAGAAGAGTTTCTGAGTAAGGTCTTTAATACTATTAGGAAAGGAAATTCAAAGTGTGTATAACCAGAACATATATCCATACTACTACAATTCACTGTACATATTATGTTTATGAAAATCATTAACATGTGATTTTTCTTTTTTGTGTAATTAACTTCAATGACAAAAATAGTAATGAGACAGTTTCAAAACAGGTTAGTACAACAGTTGCAATAATTAATACATTGTATATTGCTGTCTTCATAATAGTTATTCAGAGTACAAGATGCAGACGTGATACCTTGTCTAAATACAATTAGTACAAACTTTCTTCTCATGGAATTAAGAGAAAGTAGCTGTATATCCATTCTATTTTTTTTACTACATAAATGTTATGGTTTGTGCATAGGTGTTCCCCAAAGTCTCATGCAGTCACAGGGCTGCTTCTGGAATTTGTAATTGATTACTGTGCAAATGAGTGCGGTACCTGCCCTGGGACAGGCGATTTACATTTCAATGGAAGGAAGGAAGAGTAGGTCCCTGCTTGAGCTGCTGTTACCTCCTCACTTAGTGCTCTTGCTCTTAGCTGCCACCATAAAAGCTTGCTTTCAACCATGTACCTCTCTGCCTGGGAGCCAGCTGAATATGGACTGAAACCTTTAGTAACTGTGAGCTAAATAAACCTTCCCTTCCCTTATTCTGAATGCTGGGTATTTGTCCCAACAACCAGAGAAGAGTAACTAAGACAATAAAGATCCTTTATCTATATCCACCTTGTTTGTTTTGTTTTGTAAGAGGTGGGTGTTCCATTGCCGTTCAAATATGGCAAGTGCATAAATTCATCAAAATAGCCCAATATAATCCAATAGTCCATAATAGTAGTGGGTTATAAGCAGATCTGGCCATGTCAGAAGTTGTTGACTTGAGCCTTCTACAGCTCAGTATATTAATATGGCTTTATTTTTTATACCTCATGGTTATACTTTTCTACTGGAAGGTTAACACCAAGATAAAGTAAGACCTATACAACAAAAAATTGAACTTTTGCATCTGAAAAGTTCAGTCAAATCCCCCTCAGGATTTACCCAGAAACCATGTACTGTGATTTGTACATTATTGGTCAGTGTCAGCCATCTAGCTGAGTCAAGGCCATTGTCAGACCAATTTGCTCTCTGTAAAAGCCTGTGAGACAATGTTTTCTCTCTAGGTGACTTTCCTTAGGCACACTATACATCATCAATCCCTTTCCCCATGATCTCCTTGAACAGAAAATTTGGGACATCACTGAATTACAGAATGTTACAGTATAGGACCTCTTATGTCCTGAGGCCTCACTGACTTTGAAGGGCTAGGGCCAAAATAATGGCTATCTTTGTAGCCCTTTCTTATCTCTAATTTTTGGCCTGTAACTTGTTGTTATTCATCCAGAAGAGAAGCTTAATGATATTATTACCTATATCTCCCTACTTGGAATTTTCCCAGAACAACTGAAAAATTCATACCATGGTGATATTTCTGCACCTATGTTTATAGCAGCACAATTTGTGATACCCAAATATTGGAAACAGCCAGAATGCCTTCGCCTGAGGAATGTATGAGAAAGATGTGGTGTTTTCGTACAACAGAGCATTACTCAGATATAAAGAATAATAAACTTGAAACCTTCATATATAAGTGGATGATTTTGAAGATTATTCGTAAGTGAAATCAATCAGGCCTACACGTGTAGATATTGTATAATCTCCCTAGTGTAAGCATTCAAAAGAAGAAATAAAAATGGGAAGGTATAACACAGCTAAATGTAAAGTGAGAATTTAAGGATTAAGCAACAAAGAGCGAAGAGAACAGTTAGGAAACATAGCAGCAGCAGAACCATACATTTATATACACAAGAAGGTTAAGGCAATGGTCATAAAAATCTCCATCAGATTTTTAAAACTAGAAGTTAATTGGTAGAATTCTCACCCTGACTATATATGCTGATATTTGTGAACTAAGCAACTACACTGAGGATAGAAATGTGTAATACTAAAACCATGCTTGGAATACCTATCATTCTGGTTTTCTAAATGCGTACTACTTCTAATGTCATATGATTTATTGCTATACTCCCTGTCAAATAAATATTTGTTTTAAAAAAGGTAATTAAATAAACAAGAGACAGAGGGGAAATGTCATAGGATTGTGCCCCTGCAATGTTGTATATGGTTATATTTCTAAATTTTTTTGTGTGTAAAAGTGTTTAATTATTCTTTGCAATTCTATATAGATTTAGAGCATCAACGATTATTGGAAAATACCATTATACTCAACTCCATCAGGATTTGTCATAAAATATGAGAATGTGTAAGTTAATATCGGATGGAATTTCTATAAGTAAATACTTTCAAAAACGATGCATCTCTGGGTAGGTATAGATGAATTCTGATCAGAAATAATCTCTCAGGTATAAAAAGTGAAATGATAATCATAATGAAAGATTTTTCTGAGCATATGTAAAGAAGACATATAGAAGATCAAAGAAAAATAATGAAAAAAACTTAAACGGACAATATAGAAAAGAAACAGAATGCATGAAACAAATTAAAAGAGATATCTAAGAAATTAAAAATTCATTAAAAGTTGACAAAAACTTTTCCATTAAACTAAAGACAGACTTTCAGACCTTGAAGTCATTATTAGAGTAGAGACCAGAAAGGGAAAAATCTCTTTAAAATAAGGAATCAGGAAATAATAATTCAACAGCTGCAAGATGACATAAAGAGGAACAAGATAAGACTCTTGGATGTCAATGAAAAAGAAGGAGTCAACACAAATGACACAGAAAGGCTGTTCACAGAAGTAATAGCAGAAAAATTCCCAAGCAGGGACAGCTAAATAAGGCACATAGAATTCCAATTAGCATCAAGCAAAATAAGTCTACATTGATACATATGAAATAAAAGTCCTAGGAATTGAGCAGAATAATAACATTAAAAACTATTAGAAAAAAGAAAGGGATCACCTATAAAAGAAAACCCACCAAAATCATAGCAGATTTTTCAACAGAAAACATCAAGTCAAGAAAAGCTTGGAGTAAAGTATTTCAAGGTCTGAAAGAGAACAGCTTGAAACCTAGATTGATATTCCATGAAAAACTGTCTTTCAGAATTAATGGAACAGTAAAACACCATCAATCAATCAATAAATAAATAAATACATACATACATACATACATACATACATACATACATACATAGAAAAGTAAAATACCTCCATGACAAAGAAAAATGAGAAGTTCATGACCACCAAATGCGCCCTTCAAAAAGGACTGAAAGATATCCTAGAAAGAGATCAAAATGACCACAAGTCCACAAAACAACAATAGTAACAAGCCAGCAACCAGGGCAAGAAATTGAACACAAGGAAATGTGAGGAATCAAAGGAGGAAAATAATGACAAAGATGAATTAATACATGTCAGTTATCAATGTAGATGGCCTCACTTCACCAATTGAAAGAAATGGACTGGCAGAGTGGATCAAGAAACAAAATCCAACAGTATGCTATATACAAGAAAAACCTTTAACCCAAAATTACATTCATAGGGTGAAAGTCCAAGAATGGAAAACAATACTCCATGTGCCGAGATATCACAGAAAATCAGAGGTAGCTATTCTGTACCCAGATTATGTGAACTTGAAACCAAGAAGGGTGAAATGAGATAATGAAAATAAATATATAACTATTAAGAAAGATTGTAAGAGGAAGATATACCAATCATAGATACATTTTCAGCGAATATGAGATAATACAACTATATAAGACAAAATTTTAAATGAATTTTATTACTTCAAATAAGAAATAATATTTCGACAGTTTCAAAACACAGTAGTAGTACATTCCCAATAATTAATACAATGCATTTTATTGTCCCCGTAGTAGTTATTTAGAGCACAGGATGCAGACATGATGTCTTTTCTAATCACTATTGTTATAAAATTTTTCTCATTTAACTAAGAGAAAGTAGTTGTATACATAGTCCAACATTCCATAATCATAGTGAGTTATTGGTAGAACTGGCAATGTCTGAAGCTGTTGACTTAAGGCTTTTGCAGCTCAACATTCTAATCTAGCTTTACATTTTATGCCTCTTGGTTAAACTTTTCTGCTGTGTGGTTAAAGGCAAGTTAAAGTAAGACTTGTACTACAGAACATGTAACTTTTGTATCTCCCAAAGTCAGTCAAAACCCCTCAGGATTTACCTTAAAACCATGTGCAGTGCTTTATAGCACTGTCAGTGTTATCCATCTGGATGAGTCATGGTCATTGTTTGACCAAATTACTCTCTGTGAAAGCCTGAATGTTTTCTGACTAAGTGAGTCTCCTTAGGAGCATTATACATCGTCAATCCCTTTCCTCTGTGGCCCCAAATTCTTCTTGAACAAAAAATTTGGGACACCACTGAGTTATAGGATGTCACAGCACAGGTTCTCTTATGTCCTGTGTCCAGACTGACTTTGAATGGCTAAGGCCAAAAATTAGGCTGTTCTTGTAATCCTTCTTTTTCTCTAAATTTTGATCTGCAAACTTAGGTTCTTAACCCTCCAGAAGAGAAGCTTAGTGATATTATTGCTGTATAGCATAGGTACTTGAGGTTAACATCTCTGTCTTTCAGAATATTAAATGCCTTAGACTTAGCCTGGAGTCAGTATTTTTAAATCAATCATTGGTATTCTAATAAATCCATGTAGAATTTGATAAACGTTATTATACATTTTTACACAGAAATTTAGAAATCTAAGCATATACAAAACTGTAGCAGGTCACTCTTGTGGTATTTTTCCTTGTCTCTCATTCTCTTTTAATACCCTTTTTGTTTTCTTGTGAAACCACCATTTACTTGATAGAGAGTATAGCAATAACTGAAATGACATTAGAAGCAGCACACATCTAAAATACCAGAATGACAGGCATTGCAAGCATAGTTTTAGTGTTACACATTGCTATCCTCAGTGTGAAAAACTTGTTGGAGGTTCTTGGGACCATTGTCTAATTCATCCTGTGTATATAAGGGCATGATTTTTTGCCTGCCATGTTTCCTATCTTTTCTGCTTGTAGTCACTTTGTTTAATCTTTAAGGTCTTGATTCCCACTCAGCTGTGCTACTCCTGCCATTTTTATTTCATCTTTTGAGTTCTTTCACGAGGGAGACTACATAGTATTTTCACATGTAGGTTTGGTTTGCTTCACTTATCAGTATATCTTCGAGATATAATCACTTATATGTGAAGTCGTCCAGTTTATCATTCTTTGTATCTGGGTAATATTACATTGTATAAAAACACTACATCTTTTTCAATCATTCTTCAGATGATGGGCACTTTGGTTGTTTCCAAGATTTCGCTATTACAGCCGGAACTGCATAGTGAAATCCTGTCTCAAAGAGATAAGAAGAAAGAAAGAATGAAAGAAAGAAAGAAAGAAAGAAAGAAAGAAAGAAAGAAAGAAAGAAAGAAAGAAAGACAAAGAATACATACATATTATAAAGATTTTTTGTTTGATCTTTTATCTAATAGTGTTTAGAAAAGATATCAGGTCTGCATCTTGTACTCTGAATAACTACTATGAAGACAACAATGTGTACTGTATAATATAATTGTCTTACTACAACAATGTGTATTATAATTGTCTTACTAATCAGCTATTAAACTGTTGCATTGCTATTTCTTTCTCATTCAAATTCATTAGAAATTCAAAATGTAACACAAAGAATACATACATACTACCAAGAGACTTGCCTCTAAACTGTTTTTTTATTAATTAATTAATTATTTATTTATTTTTCTTGTTTCAGAACCTTTGTTTGTTTATTCACTCATTTTTATGGCCGGCTCAGCCCGCCCCGACGGCAGGGCTGGCACAGCATGTGGTGCTGGGGATTGAACCGCAGTCCCTGAAGCCGCCTAAGCTTTCCCAAGCAGGCGCTTTAGACCACTGAGCCATCCCACCGGGCCCCTCTAAACTATTTTTTGAAAAGTTTATATCTGTTTTATTGTGAAATGTGGCATAAATAGAAAAGGTACATAAAACATGTCCATCTTAACAAATTATAAAATAAACACTCTTGTAATGATCAGGTAAGTCAAAAGACACCCTATGTTATATATTCTTTTTATCTCCTCTGAGAGTCAATTCCATTAAAACTATTATTTTTTATATTTATCATCTAACAGTGAAAATGTATACAGTATTGTGCACTTTTAATTACTATCTTAATATAAACAGAATTGTGCAACACACATTCAGCTGTGTCAGGCTTCCTTAAGTGCACATTAATTATTGTAATGTTATAAATATGTCATTATTTTCTTTCTCATTGGTCCTCTGCTTTCTGAACATTGAATAATATTTCAGTCTAGTTATCTACTTTATTGTAGATGGACATTAATATCCTTGCTAGCACTGAGATTTTATACATTATTTTACCACATATATTCTCATGGATATATTATGGGTTGGGAACAATATGCATTTCTGGTATGTGCATAGAGCCTTGAATGAAATACCAGGGTGCATAAAATATGCAGGCTTAATTTTGAAACACCGCTAATGTTATCTGCAGTGGTTTTTAATAACTTTGAAGAAATATGTATTCTTATCAGTAGCCCTTTCACTCTACAGTCCAAAACCTTCTGTATCTTAATGGTTATGTGTCACTGGTTCTCTCTCTTTTCTTTGGTCTGGGTGCTCTCTCTTTTTTATCGACAATACAATTTATAAATTAGTGTTTGTTAGGACTAAATTATTCTCACAATAAATTGCTTTTGTTTAGCATACATTGCTTTCCCTTTTTAGAGATAGGTACATGTGTATCCATATCCGTATCTATATCTATATTGAATCTACATCTAATCTATCTCTTATCTATGTTGGCATCTTCTCTCGTGTGGCTTCTGTCTTTTGTTCGGACTCATAATATTCAATGCATGTAACCAATTCACATTTTTGTTACATACATGCTATTTCTAATATTTTACTAACACTAAGATTGTGACAAAGAACATCTTTTACCATATTTCTTTGGATTACCTATATTATCGTCTTAAAAGAAAAATATCTGAAAAAGAAGTTGCTACTTCAAAATAATGTAATATTTAGACTTTTGATAGGTTTTGCTAAAACACCCTCCAGAAAGGAAGTGATAAAACATATTTCTCGTAGAAAAACACAGAATGTCTACATTTCATCATGTCATATAATAAGCATAATTTACAAGACTAAGAAAAATGTAATTAAATTGCTCAACAGCATACCCTTTGCCTGCAAATGTCTACCAAAGGTGAGAGAAACCACTTAACACAGCTTGTGTTGGTCTCTCAGAGGTCATTGCTTAGAAAAATAAGAGGAATAGTGGGTGAAAAATTATTTCTGGATCTCTGTTGACTTTTAATCCCTACACACACCCTGGCCTGTTGCATTTTACTTCTAGTGGAAACCAGAATCTTTCACACCTAATTTCTTTATTCACCAGGAGCCTCAAAGGAACTCCAGAAGCTTTTAGTTAAGCTAAAATGTGTTTTCCAAAAGCTTATCAGTCACCTTAATAACTTTTTTTTAATAAGAATTGAACCTTCTTTCGTTTCACACTGTAGAGACAAGAGGCTGAACCCTGGGATACATCAGCAGCAGCCTCCTAAAGCACATCCAAACAAAGTGCAAAAATTTAGAAAGAAAGCCACAGTTTTATTGATGGAATACTTGACTTCTTTATTTCCATGAGGCAGAACATATTTAGTAAAAACAAGAGATGTTTGCTTTGCAACCAGGAATAAAAACTTTGGAATTTCTTATGGGAAATTTGTGACACATGGGTAATCTAGCAAGTTTCAGGTTGAAATCAATAGCTCTTTTTATTAAAGTAATACTAATAACCCACTGACTTGTATTGGTAGAGATAATGAATCAAATAAACACTAGCTGGGAAAAAATGTACAATTATACTAACTAGGAGTCAAGATTACTGAGGACTTGGAAATCAACTTACTAACCTCCCAATAAACTTGAGAAACAACTGGAACTCCTGGTCCCATCTTGACATTAAATGTTAAATCCATAAATACCTCTCTTTAACAGGAAATTGAAGCACTTCGCTATCTGTGCTTCAAAGCTCAGGACACCTCACTATTTCTAAATATTTGCCATGCATTTAAATACTTGGATTACGAACCTTAACTCCCGGTACCCATTTTTCATTGTATCATACTCCATTTATTCCAAGTGTACTGACTGATTTGTTCAATTACCTTGGCTCTGACAAATCATTTCACAGTGATGTAATAACTGGCAAAAATTTTTAAATGTAGCACTAAATCATAATTCATTTGATCATTTAAAAAAGAATGGCTTTTAATATTGATTGATGTAACAACTGGTACAAATGCAACCTTCATGTTTTAAATTCGTAACAATTTCCTGGTATTTTCACCAAGTAAAATATGAATATTGAGGGGCCCGTTGGTTATAAAAGCGTTTTTTGCATCCTCAAGAGCTCCATTCTACTGAAATGTCATGAATTCATTATGCCTTTATTGTGTTGCTTTGTAATTGTCTAAGTGAGTTGAAAATGTAACCTCATTCCATTTGCACTTGTCTCCTGAACCTACTCCTGGTCGGAGCCTTGGCACTGTCCTAATAATAGATATATGAAAAGCCAAAGCAACAGAGAGAATATTCCTTTGAACTTGAACTCCTCCTTGACAGAAAATGAAAGGGGCAGTGTTTTCTTTGTGAAGTTCCTATACTCAGCAATCCCAAAGCTGGGGATGCTTCAAAGAGACATCCTACAAAGTGACAGGTTCCCTTCTGAGAAAGAAAGGGACCATTGCTCTACTGGATCTCAGCATTACAGGGTGCTGCATGTGGCAGCATTTCAAAGCCTCTTATATTCTTTTCAGAGGGACAATGTCACTTTAGTGACACATAGCTATGCAGAAAAGTAAGAGCAAATCACAAAGCCTTTTGTCTCCCAATCAGTACTTCCAAACCTTTGTAATATCCCTCTTTGTTGAGAAAAAAAAAAAGTTTAAGCATGTATTGGAAACTCAAATGTTTTGGATCCAAAATTGAATGATATCTGCTAAATTCTAGTAGACTGAATAATGCTCCCAAGGATGTCTACATCTTAATCCATGGAATTTGTGACTTATATCACTGTAATTTATAGAAAACAGATTGCATATGTGATTAAATGAAAGACTTCAAAATGGTGTGCTAATTGTGCATTATCTAGGCAGGCCAAAATACTCAAAAGGGGTCAAAGTCAGAAGAAGCAGTTGTGATCATAGCACCAGAGATTGTAATGATGAGCACTGAGTATGAATAAAGAGTCCTCAAATAAGTGCAAGAGGTGGAAAATGAAATAGAAATGACACCCTCCGGATGCCTCTGGAAAGAACTCATCTTCTCTGAGTTCTGGAATCAGAATTCTGAATATCAAAAATGTAATCATACTTGTATGCTGCTAAGTATTGCAATATAATACTAGCTGATATGGTAAATTTACTTTTGTGACGACTTAGGGACCTCGGGAGGATTATACTCATGATACAGTTCAAGAGTCATAAAAATCCTCAGTTTTATACAAGATATTACACAATATAGTGACAGGCACATGTTAAGTGGTGTCTGGTATACTGACCAGAGCAGTCACTGTAAAAAATCTAAAAATGTCACCTTCAAAATTATCCCTTACCACTTAACTGTGTCTGTTATGCCTTTCATTTTTTATTTCTGCTTTTAAGTTCTTACACTAGGGAGAACTAGTGGGTCTGGTTTATTTCACTTATGAGTATAGCCTCAAGTTGAATACACTTAGCTACAAAGGCTTTGGGGAAAGTTCCCAGAATCAGGGGTGGGTAGTTGGATTCAATGGGATTTTCCTGTCCTAGATTTTTAAGGAGTCTCCACACTAACTTCCATAATGGTTGCACCATTCTACATTCCCCTCAGCAGTGGAGAAGAGTTTCTTTTTCCATGCAGCCTCTGCAGCATTTGTTGTTGGTTGAGTTTCTTTTCTTTTTTTTTTTGCAGGACCAGGGTTTGAACTCAAGATCTTGCCAGGCAGCAGGCAGGCACTTTTACCATGGACCTAACTCCTCAGTCCATGTTGGTTGATTTCTTTATGGTGGTCATTCTTTCTGGGGTAAATAGAATTTAAGAATTATAAGGCAACTGTCCCAAGAATTTCCATCAGGTTTTTCAAAATAGCAGTTATGGGTAGATTTCTCACACTGACTAACTCTTTATGTTGATATCTGTGAACTAAGCAACTACATTGAGAACAGCAATGTGTAATACTAAAACAATACTTGAAATACCTGTCGTCTTGGGCTTCTAAATGTGTACCATTTCTAATGTCACATGAATTATTATTATACTCTCTTTTTGAACTTTTCTTGAAAATGTAATAAAAGAAAATGAGAGTAAAAAACAAAAATTTAAGGTTTCTTGAAAACATGCGGTAGTATTCAGTCATATGACCCATCTTGCATAACTATATTTATCTGAGCAACAAATTTAATGATAAAAATAGATAATATGTCAATCACTGTTAGTCAGCTCTTGTTTTGAAAATCTGTAACATACGCTGGGCATGGTGGTGCACGCCTATAATCCCAGCACTCGGAAGGCTGAGGCAGGAGGATCGGTGTGAGTTTGAGACCAGCCTGGGCTACAAAAGTGAGCTCAAGGCCAGCCTGAACTGCATAGCAAGACCCTGTCTCAAAAAGACAAAAAAAAAAAAAATCTGTGACATACATATCATTACATGTTACCCTGTTTTTGTCTTTACTTTTGTGTTTCCTGCTTTGTGTTCACTCTAAAATCAAACAAAATTATAATTTTAAAAAATCACTTATCAGATATGTCACCGTGTGAAAAGTTGTGGCTAATTACTTTTATGTTCCTGAGTGTCATGTTGAAGCAGATTGGATAAAATTTGTTTCCCACCGTCTTCTGGATTGTATTTCTTACTCCAGCCCAGAGCAGGCCAGATGCAGCTCCTAAGCACACTCTGGGGCAGAGCCTGCACATTAGAATGCTTAGTTTGGTTGGCAAATGATCCTTAAGAGCTCCAGCATCCACATCACCTTTTCTAGAATACCTTTCTTGACTTTTCAGAGCTTTCCTCTATTCCTGCAGAAAACCTCACTGCAGACACCTGCCAGGAATGAGGGCGGATGAGCACTGGTGGGAACAGCAACCATAGCTGAGGAAAAGTCTCCTAGGAGACACAGGTTCCATATGAACATCAAAGTTTCATTGAAGAAGATAAAACAAAGTACATGTGACATTATTGTGCTCTCATGCACAATAGTTAGTACTGCTATAACCTTGCCCTATTTTTTGAGGCATTTTCCTATAGAAATTTGCTGTTTGGGAACAAGTCAGTGCAAGGCTGAACTCCTCGGAGATCTATATCTCCTCAAAAGTCCTATCAGCTACTTCTCGAAAAGAAGGCTGGCACTGTCTGAGGTGGCAGATATGATGTGAATCTTCCGGTGTATTGGGCGAGTAGCAGAACCAACTAGAGGAGGTTGGGTGACAGATGAGACCTAGGAAGTCACTCATGATTACATAAGATTTCATTTGGAAACCAAAAATGTCATCTCTTGGGCCTTGATTTATATATATTTATATATTCTCTTCAAAAATATGAATTTTTAGCCGGGCGTGGTGGCTCACGCCTGTAATCCCAGCACTTGGGAGGCTGAGGCAGGAGGATTGGTGCGAGTTCGAGACCAGCCTGGGCTACAAAAGTGAGCGCAGGACCAGCCTCAACTGCAGAGCGAGACCCTGTCTCAAAAAGACAAAAAAACAAAAACAAAACAAAACAAAAAACCGAATTTTTCTATAAATGTAGTTGATGGCTCTGTTACTGAAATATAAAATGAGATAAATTTGAGGTTCTATTTAAAGGTAGAGCACATAGATTTTATACATACTTTGTTACATTGATCTCCATTTCATGTTCTGATGCTCTTACACTTAGTAATTTTTACTTTTCAAAAGCATGTTGATAGCACATGGAAAAAGAACTGTCAAATATTTAAGTTCTCCTAAGTCTCTATGATCCTTGGTTTAACTTTATGTGCTTTGTAGCCTATATAGAGTTAATTCCTCCTTTTCAAGATACATACTTTTATTTTCTTGTCACAATATAAAGAATAAAACATAACATTTAATAGAACTGGTAGGAGGCAACACTAAAGTCTTTTCATTGATTTTTGAGAAGAAGGTATTTAGCATTTCAGCATTAAATGTAACTAGTTTTAAATTTCTGATACATTTTATCAGCTTAAATAAAACCGTATCATATTTCTCTACTATAGTTTAACATCTCCTGCTGTCTTATTCATTTTCTTGTCTCCTGGACACCCACATTTCAGAGAAGGCATTGATTTGAGCTCACATGTTTAGTTCACTTTTGGTCAGCTCCAAGGCAAGAAGGAATAGTGGGACTGACAGGGGAAGACTGCTTATTCCAGTGGCTTCCAGGAAGTGTAGAGTGAAGGGAGGACCTCAGAAGGTCCACCCGACAGCTTCATTAGCCCATTATTCTTAATCTCAGTCTTAGCAAAAGGTGGCCAATGTCTGAAGTCCAAATGCCAGTGTAGTCCTTGTTCTCTACTAAAACCGGGTGAGCCTAGCTTTGTACCCAGTATTCTGAACTGAGAGTCCATTAGAATGTCCTATCAAGCTCAGCTTATATGTTTTAATTAATTAGGTTTTTTAGGTATGTATACTGATCACACTGGTCATAGGACATTTGTACATATACATGATACATCTTGATTTTTCCCCCATTTTTCCAAACTCTTGACAACATCTACAATAAGTGGAGGAATAAAAGTCAAGGAATATCAGCCAAGGTGCAGAGAGAGCAGGCAAGAGCCAGGAAAGGAGTTTTCTCTTTCCAAGTTGTGAGCCCAGTAACTCATTACTTTTGCCCAAGCCTCACTTCATAACATTGTCTTTAGCTATAGTCCCCTTATACCATCACGTTTCATAATTATTGTTTAAGAATGCATGACATTTCCTCTCCCAGGAAATAGCTATGTATAAATCGCAACAACATCTTTTCTAAATCTCTGTGTGCATGTGAACATATTGCCAGATCTTGTATTAATTTTCACTAAATTTGCTTTATATTTATGTATCAATACCTCGTTTTAGTTACTTTTAGCTTTATTTCATATTTTAATGATGGTTATAAGGAGATATTGATTACCCCATCTCTTACATTTTCTGGAAATTTTTCTCTTCTAAAATATATTCACATAATTGCTATCACTAAGCTTCTGTTCTGGAGGGTTAACAATTTGAGTTTGCAAACCAAAAAATTAGATAAAAATAAGAGCTACAAGGAAAGCAAATATTTTAGCCCTAGCTCTTCAGGGGCAATGAAAACTCAGAACATAAGGGAACATAATGTAACATCCTATAATTCAGTGGTGTCTCAGTTTTTCTGTTCAAGCAGATTATGGGGCCACAGAGAAAAGTGATTGATGATGTATAGTGTGCCTAAGGAGAGTTACCTAGAGAGAAAATATTCTCTCAGGCTTTTACAGACAGAAAACTGGTCAAGTAATGGCCATAACTCATCCAGATGGCTGACACTGACGAAAGTTCTACAAATTGCTGCACATGGTTTCAACTTAAATCCCGAGAGATTTTGACTAACCTTGGGAGATACAGAAGTTACATGTTTTGTTATATGGGTCTTATTTTAACTTGGCCTTAACCATCCAGCAGAAAAGTTTAACCACAAGGCATGAAAAGTAAAACCAGATAAGTATGCTGAGCTGTAAAAGGCTCAAGTCAACAGCTTCCGACAATGCCAAGTCTGCCAATAACGCATTATTATTACGCAATATTGGAATAAGCATACAACTACTTTCTTTTAGCTAAATGAGAAAAAATATTCGTACCAATAGTGCTCAGAAAAGTTATTATATCTGCATCTTGTACTCTGAACAACTACTATGAAGACAACAATATGCATTGCATTAATTATTGTGGCTGTCTAACTAACGTGTTTTGAAACTGTGTCATTGTTATTTCTTATTAAAAGTAATAAAATATAAAAAGCATAATTCTCTAGTTATTCACAAATGCTATTGCTATTTTGAAATGGATATCTGGAGTCTGAAAATTTATTAAAATCATTTAAAGGTTATCCATTATTGTGATGAATTTTTCTGTTCCCTCATAAGTTGTTTATTAGTTATATTAGTGATGTTCTTCAATAGCATTTCAAAGAGTATTTCAATGACAGGTTATCAATTTATTATTATATATATTCTTAGGTCTTTTATCTTTAAAAATTTTTAATGTAAATATGAAATTTCTTTCTGTAACACCTTCATGAACTTTCTGCTCTTTAACTTTCTTTTGTGTTCTGAGTGACCAAATCTACCATCAAACTGCTACATCAAGAATAAGTCCATCAATGGCTACCTGGTAAGTATAATGTCCTGAGCTTCATCCTTGGTACCAGAAAAGAAAATCATTCTGCAGAATTCACAATGTCAAAAAATAATCTGTATGGAACTTTGAATTTTTAAGTGAATAAAACCACTAGTATGTGCCTGCCTGCAAACATTCTCCTGTGCAAATCAAAGTTGCCAATATAGCAAAAGCAGAATTAAACAAAAAAAGACAAAAAAATTCTGAAAGTGCCTAACTAACTAGGTAACTTGAGGAGAGATAATTTCTCCATCATCCCTGAGTTTTGAGACATGTGACATTTGGTCAGAAGAGTGGCTTCAAAATGGTCATAGATCAAAGCATATGTCTTTTCCATGTGGATATTGCCTTGTCTATAGTGTAACTCTGCATCCAGTAAGCTATTTTTATAAGTGTACTTAGAGGTGATATTTGTGATAAAGTCAATCACTTACATACATGCAGAGGAGGATCTGGATTGTTGGTAACTTCCAATGTGTTCTAGAATTTACTAGTAGTGGAGATAACAGAACTGTATGGCAGAGGGCCAGCCAGATGGCTCAGTGGATTAAAGCCCCTGCTTAGGCACATATAGGGACCAGGTTTTGATCCTCAGAGTGCCATGATGGGCCCTCCTCCTGGGGCTGTTGAGAGATTGAGACTGGGAGTGGTGACATGCGGGCATAATCCCAGTGCTTGCCAGGCTGAAAACAGAAAGATCGTTCTGAGTCTGATCTGTGTGGTGAGACGCTGTAGACCCTTTACTAAATACATAGAAAAAGAAAAATATAACAGGATAGAAACACTCATACATGCATAGAATGGAAATTTGAGGGATCAATTATTGTAATACAGAGAAGCGTAGGACAAATATAAGTTGTTGATATGAAAGGAAATGCATCATTGATTGATACATAATTTTCTTGTGACTACCGTCATATATCATTTTTCTTTGCACTTTCCATGAAACATTATCCCTTCTTTTCCAGGATTTTATCTCATGTCATTATCTCTCAGTGTGTTTAGCATTCCCTTTAAGCATTTAAAATACAAGCATGTTATAGCCTAGTTCATCAAACATATTCAAACCTTTTGAACCATGATTTTGAAGGATCAAAATATGCATATTAAAATTGCTTTTGTCTTTTTTTCCTACTTTTTCTGGACAGTTTTCAAGATTATATCAGTATTTTTCATTCTATAATTTTAACATTAGTTTTTTAGTTCTGAAACTGTCCCTGCTGTGGCTTTACACTTAGTGTAGACTCTTCTTCCAGTTGGTCCAATGTTCCTCTTGGGAGCTTTGCTACTGTCTCTTTATTAATCTCTCACTTGCTTTAATCAAGAGAGGCACTTCTCTGAAAATGTCAAACTGTCTCTTTGAAAAAAGCACAATTTATTTCTCTACTCAGTGCTGTAATTTGGTCACAACATTCTTCTGATTTATGAAAATTGTATCTAGTGAAAATTCCACATATGCTAATTATTTCCAGAATTCTGTTTCTCTCTTGCACAGCCCCTTTCCTTGCTGTTCATCTTCTTAAAGCAGAAGTTCACTGCTGGTAATTCTTGTCATATGGGACAGGACACTGATTCAGCTATTATTCAGTTCTCATTCGTAAAGTACCTCATTTCTCTGTAAATCAATGGGTTTTAATAATCTGTTTTCAGATTCTTTTTAAAGAATTAAAAAATTAATTGTAAGATTTTTTTGCTTTTCTTCAAAAACTATGACTGTTCCTATCTACTTCTCTGTATTTGTATATCCTATTATCTGTCACTTTCTCTTATAATTAGGCAAGAAAAATATGAGAAGACATTTTTTCTTGTATCTATAGTCAAAATATAGTATGGTTTGAATCTTGTGTCTCTTGTGTTTTTGTTTTGCCATCTTTGCTTCTTCAAGTGGAAATATTCAGCATCTGTCTTCTGGATCCCTTTGCAAATATTCAACTCAACAAGATGGAACCAGTATTTGATACCTTCACCTTTCCACAAAACATTCTCTACAAAAGACTGAGTTCACTTCTCTTTCGGAAAACCAAGTCAGTCCATACCTCAGCCTCTATGGTTAGCAAGCTACCAAGCAGGAGAAACTCTGTGTGTTTCTGATATTTTTGGTAATAGTATCTTTTGGGAAATTTTCCCATTTTATCTTTAACCTTCTTAGTATTGAGAGTCTCTGCTACTCACAACACATTTGTAAACAAGGAAGACTGATTCTACTCTGTATTTTTCTCCTAATAGTAAGGATTCATTGAATTTTTCCTATTAAGAGAGAAATACAGTCACAGATATGCAATCCAATTCTGTTCATCTTACATGGATTTCATAGCTTAGCTTTGTGACATGGTCAACAACAGCATTATCATTTTGCCATTTCTTTCTTCAAGAGAAAAAATAAAGTAAGATATTAAAAAATAATTTCAAAAATATAGATTAACAAATCAATATGAAGTAAATATGCAAGGATAATATGCATAGTAAGTCATATGATTCGTTTTTCTTAAATTTAATTTTATTTCATTTTGAGGAGTAAAATCAAAAGAAAAAAAAAAAGAGAAACAGGGCAACATACAATAATGTATATGTCCAAGATTTTCAAAACAGCAACAGCTAATAAACAATGGCTGTCATATTATCTATTTTTATCATCAAATATCTTGCTCAGATTAATAGATATAGATTGAGGAAAGAGCTGGAAATGATGCTTGATTTCAAGAAATCTTATTTTTTGCCTTGCTTTTTTTGTTTTATTTTATTGTAAAGACAGTATAATAATTGATAAGATGCTAGAAATGGTACACATTAGAGGACCAAAATGTGTTATTCAACCATGGGTTTTTTTTGTTTTTTTTTTTTTATTACACATTGCTACCCTTCAGGTAGTTGCTCAGATCTCACATATCTACATACAGAGTTTGTAAAGGTGGAAGTTCTAAACGTTAATTTATTTTAAAGAAACCTAATTGAAACTATGAGTACAATCATCTCAGTCATCCTGTGTGTGTGTGTATATATATATATATATATATATATATATATATATAGATAGATAGATAGATAGATATATATGACGATGTTCTTCCCTGCTTCCTTTTTTCCTATATTTTCTCCTTTTTCTCATTATCATTGTTCAGTCCTTAAGTTCAGTTTCTTTCTATTTTACTATATCTATTATACCTTTCAAGTTTTATTTATTCTTTCAGGTTATCACACTAGCAAGGCAATGCAATATGTACACATGTGGGTACAATGTATTTCATTTATGACTATAGCCTTTAGTTGCATCCACTTACCTATAGAAGTTTGAGGTTTGCCTTTCTTTATAACTGAGTAGTACTCCATTGAATAAAAATACAACACCATTCCTTAAGTGCTGGGTATTTTGGTTGTTTTTCCAAGATACAGCTTTAACAAATTGTGCATATATATATGCACAATATATATATGTTTTCAGATCTTTTGGGAAAATATCCAGAAGGAGCATAGCTGAATTGAGTGGGATTTCCAGTCCAAGAGTTTGAGGAGTCTACACACTGATTTCCATAGTGGTTGTACTGGTCTATATACTCAGCAGCAGTGGAAAAATATTTCTTTTTCCCCATAGCCTCTACACTATTTGTTATGAGTTGATTTTTTTTTTTTAATGACTGGGTCAGCCTGCTGTGAGAGTGGGGCTAGTGCAGCATGTGATGCTAGGGATTGAACTGTGGTCCCTGTGGTTGCTTAAGCTTGTCTAAGCAAGTGTTTTAGACCGCTGAGCCATCTTGCTGGTCCCATGAGTTGATTTCTTTATGATAGCCATTCTTTCTGGTGTGAGATGCTATTTCAATATTGTTTTCATTTGCATTTCTTGAAAAGCCAGTGCTGTGAAACGTTTTTTCTTGTATTTATTTGTTACTTGTGTTTCTTCATCTGAGAGTGTGTACTCCTCTCATTTGCCCATTTTTGGACTGGGTCTCTCAAGCTTTGGTACCAATTTTTTTTTCAGTTTGTTTGTTTATTTATTTATTTATTTATTTATTTATTTATTTATTTATTTGCTTGCTTGCTTACTTACTTTCTTACTTTAAGCAATCTACTTAACTGACTTACATTTGTTTCTGAAGTTATTCCCATTTATTTTTACTCATCTTTTTCCCATGGTGACTTACAAGATTTTTAAGTCAATATAAAAACTTTATAAATATTTGAATATTTGGGTATATACCTGCACCATACCTCAGCAATATCTTTCAGCAAGAAAAAACACTGAAGAGTAAAGACTAGACACAATTACTAGATACAGTGAAAATCTTTTACAAATGTATTTCTGAAGTAAGAGAACACCACATACCTGCTCAACTAAGAAAACCAATCTTACAACACAGGATGATTTTATTTTTATGTAGGACTTAGAACACTAAAGCAGCCAGTCAGGTGCTGAATGGCAGAGCAATATCCCCAGTTTATGCCATGAACTCATAGGAAACAGGTTTCAACAACTGGGGTTCCTTTCCTTTGGTCCTCACTAAGTGTGCTTCTCCGGGGGGGGGGGGGCGGGTACTTCAGTTGAACTCAAGTTCACCTGGCTTCTCTTTGGCTTCCTTCTCTTTCTGATGATTTTTTCCCTGACATATTTCGGGAAGCTATCACAACTTTTTGAGTGTTTAATATGCTCAATACACAAATTAATCTTCTTGGCAAGTATCTTTCCCTTAACTTACTTGTTTACAACAATGCGGATAGCATCCTGGGGAGTGTTATACTTGTACTGTTTTGACATGGTAATATTTTTGAGGCGTTCCTTTTTGCACAGTGCCCATTTCTTTGATGTCTACAATATCACCCTTTTTGTAGATTTGCATGTACGTGGCTTATGGAACAATTCTGTGCTTTCCAAAAGGCCTGGAGATCATATACAGGCTTCCTCACATCTTGCCCTTTGTGTTAGTCATTTTGGCAAATTACTGGAAGATGATGATTTGGCCAAAAGTCTTCAGTTCTTCATATAATTTAGGTAGAAGTCCTTTTGTCTGACTGATAGTTTGTTACAATTTTTCCCAGTTTGTGGGTTGCCTTTTCAATTTTTTTGTGAAGTCTTTTGACATGCAGATGCTTTTCAATATATCCCTGTTGTTGATTCTTCGAAGTAGTTCCTATGCAATTTGGTTTTTGTTTATGAACTATCTGTCTATTCCTATGTCAAAGTTTTTTCCTACTTTCTCTTTCAGGAGACTTAATATTTCTATTTTAATGTTTACATTTTTTAATTCATTTTGAACATAGTTTAGCACATAGAGATATACCTAAGTCTAGCTTTAGTTTTTGCCATGTGGAAAGCCAGTATTTCCAGCAGCATTTGTTAAAGAGGCTATCTTTCTTCCAGCGCACATGTTTGGCCCCTTTGTCAAAGATAAGATGGCCACGGCTGACCAGATAACTCAGTAGATTAAAGCACTGCTTAGGCAGGTACAGAGACTGGAGTTCAATCCCCAGCAGGCTATGCTGGCCCCACCCCCGAAGCACTCTGAAACAGTGATTGAGATTATGGCACGCTCCTGTAATCCCAGTGCTTTAGAGGCTGAAAACAGGTGGATCACTACAATTCTGATCTGTATAGTGAGACTCTGTAAACTCTGTACTAAATACATGAAAAAAAAAAAAAAATAAGATAGCTAAGTGTGTTTTTAATTGTATTTGCAACTTCTAGTCTCTTTCATTGATCTTGAGGTCTGTTTTAGTTTTTGCTCTGTCAGTAACATGCTGATTTTATCACAGTAGCTTTGTAGTATAATTTCAAGTTAGGCATTGAAAATCATCCTGCCTTGCCTTTGTTGCCCAAGACTGCCTATGCTATTCAAGTTTTTTTCTGGTTCCAATTTTTTTTTTACTTTTGCTCTCTAGATCTGTGAGGTATGTTAGTGACATTTTGGTAGGGGTTGCATTAAATCTGCATCATAGCTTTGGGATCATGCTCATCTTCACAATGTTGGTTCTTGCTATCCAGGAGCAAGGAATATCTTTCCATTTCCTGAAATCCTTATCAATCTCTTTTTTCAGAGTACTATAAATTTTATTGTGTTGATCTTTTACTTTCTTTGTTAGATTAATTTCTAAGTTTTTCTTTTTTGTATCCTAGTGCAAAGGATATTGTTTCTCTAATTTCTACTTCAGCGAGTTTGTTATCTGCGTAGAGGAATGCTATTGATTTTTTGGTGTTGATTTTGTATCCTGCTATGCTGCTGAATTTGTTTCTTAAGGCTACCAGCTTTTTTGTGGAGTTTTTTGTGTCTTCTAATTAGTGTCATGCTGACACGGAGAACCTCCAAATGATATAGGGAAAACCTGAAAAGTAACTGGGCAGAACTTATGTTCTCTAAAACCGAAGAATAAATTTTAGGAACAAACAGAACCTATGAGCAGAATGCATTTATTGGGGGAAAGAAAGCTCCTGTCTGAGAGAGGGGCTGAGCAGGTGGTCCCCAGGAAGCTGTCTCTTTCAGGGACTTTTATGGAGTAAACCCATGTGATAAGGCAAGTCTAAGGTGGTGAAGAATATGAGAACTCACAGGTGGGCAGAAGGTGGGACAAAATTATAGTCAACCGATGAGATTATAGGTACCATTGCTCAGGTAAAACTGATTAAATCTGATACTGAAAGGGGAAATGAGTCATGTAGCAAGCAGGCATGAATACAGAACCAGGTCTCTTCCTATTTGAGATTGGGTTAGTGACTCATTTAGTCTCTTTTAAGGTGACTGATACCTATTTAGAATATCAACAACTGATGCACATTCCTAGGGAAATATGTGGCTACATTTGTTTTGTCTTTTGTCTCGAGGTCTGGCCCACAGCAGGAGTCAGTCTCTTCCAACTTGTAAAGTCACCTTGTCTTCCCTCTTGTCTCCTTGAGGTCCTATCCCTGTCCAACTGCCAAAAATATTTCTACCTAATTTAGCTGCTTACAACAATGTTATCTGCAAATAATGATAGTTTTACTTCTTCTTTTCCTAAACTTACTCCTTTTAGTTCTCTCTCTTTTCTAAGGGCTCTAGCTAATGATTCTAGAACTATATTCAACAGCAGTGGTGATAGAAGATATCCTTGTCTTGCACCTGACTTTAGAGTAAAAACTTTCAGTTTTCCTCCATTTAAAATTATATTGGCTGATGGATTGTCATAGATGGCTTTTATCAGTTTGAGGTATTCGCTGTCTAGTCCAATTTTCTGTATGGCTTTGATTATGAATGAATGTTTGACTTTCTCTAAAGACTTTTCTGCATCTATTGAGATGAATGGGTAGTTTTTGCTTCAAACTTTATTGACATAGTGTATTACATTTTTAGATTTGCACATGGTGAACCACACTGCTGCCCTGGATGAATCCTAGTTGGTCATGATGTATAATCTTCTTGATGATTTGCTATATTCAATTATCTAGTGCTTTATTGAGGATTTTTGCATCTATGTTCATGAACAAAGTTGGCCAGTAATTTTCCTTTTTGGTTGGATCTTTCTCTAGTTTAATTATCAGTATAATATTTGCTTCCAGGAATGATTTTAGTCACATGATTCTTAAGCCACATAAAAATATAGATGAATTATTTCTTGGCTGAATTAATGAAGTTGAAGAGTACTGTTTCAACCCTAGCTACAGACACTTAAGACCTTAGGTGGAAGTTTCCTTCACTTGGAAAACTAGTTTATATTAATATTTATATACCTAGATCCTAAAGTGCTTGTCAAGCAGGAATAAAGTTTTTGTTAAATAGATTTTGTATTTATGAGAATGAGTAAATCTAGCTGTATACTCCTGAGTATTTTAAATTTATGTTAAAGTATTGTCACTGATACATATTTTTGCTTGAAAATTAGAAGTTACTTTTCAACTGGTCTAAGAGATCTTGGTGGAATATCACTTTCTTAAGCATAGGTGTTCTATGAATTTCAGATCTCTAAACTTCCTTTCCTTTACTGTTAGGTTTTCTAATGGAGTACTTCATTCATTCATTCATTTGTTTGTTTGCTTGCTTGCTTGCTTGTTTTTATATTTATTACACAGTCTTACTACATTGCTTGGACACATAATGATCTTCTTGTTTTCAGCTTCCCTAGTGCAGGTATTACAAGCATGTACCACCCACCATGCCTGGACTTGACTTCAGGCTCAGTACACCCAGAGACAGGGCTGGTGTGATATGTAGGACCCTGGTCCCTGCATTTGACAAAACAAGTGTTTAGTCCACTGGGCTATCTTGCTGGCCTAAATGAAGTGCTTTAAAGATGGATCACTTTTTTGTTTCCTTATCACTTCTCAAATTATTATACTTTGTGTCTGCCTCCATTAGAGTACTAGTGGGGCACTAGTACCCTAAAACTAGTCTCATTAATGATGTTAAATGTTAGGAGACACAGGAAGCCAAGAAATTGATCAAGTGGGTGTAGGTAGGACTGGAAGTCCGTGCCTGAAACAGGAAGCTATCCCAGTGCTGAGAAAAAATCCTGTTGAGAAAAATATCCTGTCTGGTTCAGGCCAGCTATTAGTTGTTGGGTAGCCTTGTGTCATGGATGAAAACTTTCTAGAAGTATAAATAAAGGATCGTTTTTGTGTGCCTTGAGTTAGTCTTGCCCATCAGGCAGACTGGCAACCACCTAACCCAGCTATTGGTCTTCTTTTCTATCTTTCTCATTCCTACTGCTGTGTCTCCTTGGGGTTGAACCATTCACAGTAAGACGAATGGATCCCAACAGTTAAAGTGGAGATACAAAAGACACGTTTAGAAATCGCACCGCTGGGAGCTGAGCCTGCGCGCCCGCTGTGGGTAAGCTCCCTGTGCCCCTCTGCCCCGCCTCTGCGTTCCCACAACTAACTTCCTGTTCCAGCCCAGAGCCAAATCGCACCGCTGGAAGCTGAGCCTGAGTGCCCGTCGCAGGTAAGCTCCCTGCACCCCTCTGCGCCGCCTCTGCGTTCCCGCGACTAACTTCCTGTTCCAGCCCAGACCCAAATCGCACCGCTGGGAGCTGAGGCCACGCGCCGGCTGGGTCAGGATCCTTGGCCTGCCTTCCCTTTACCCGCCCCCCCCCTTTTTTTTGAACCCCTCCAGCCCAAGCTGCAGCACCAAACCCATCGAATAGCCTGTTTGGCAACCAATCTGGTCCACGAGCCTACCAGGACTATTCAATCACAAAGCCCCACCTCCACCTACAGACCACATCCGCCAGGATTCACAAAAGCTAGCAGGAAGAGCCCCAACAAAAGAGTCAGGAACCTCTGTAGAAGAACCACCTTGGACTCTCCAGACAAAACGCCCATAGACACAGCATAACACCACCAAAGTGCAGAGGTCGCTTCCATACAAAATGATAACAACAAGGAGTAGGAGGCAATCTCAGGACCCGTGCCCACCCAAACCAAATACAGAAGACACTATCATGGAAGAAAATGAGAATTATACAGATGAAACCTCTGAATGGGTAGCATCTGAGGCAGACACACAAGTGC
>PVJA010029537.1:0-26535 GCA_004027025.1 Myocastor coypus
GGGGAAAGGGAAGGCAGGCCAAGGATCCTGACCCAGCGGGCTCAGCTCCCAGCGGTGCGGTTTGGGCTGGGCTGGAACAGGAAGTTAGTCGCAGGAACGCAGAGGCGGGGCAGAGGGGTGCAGGGGCTTACCCGCGGCGGGTGCGCATGCTCAGCTCCCAGCAGTGCCGTGATAGTGTTTTTAAATGGGTATAACACAGACCTGATCCTTAGCATATACTTTGATACCACTTGGAGAGGGACGAATTTAGTTTGGCTTATTATCAGGTTATAGTTGGTATAACAAAATTTGCTATGGGCTTCAGAGATGTCCTGTGGATCCTTGGAACAGGGATCTGACAGACTCAGAAAGGACCCAAGCTAGTTCTGGGAGTTGGTATATCTAAGTTCTGTCACACAGTTCCCTCCTTATACCTGATGCAGGCCCATGCAGCTGTGCAGACAGGCACACTTTGCAGTCTGCTCTGTGAACCACATTTGATTCCTATTGTGAACTGGTAGCTACTTTGAAGGGGTTTCTGTACCATTATTTAGAAATCTCTTCAGAAAATAATTATGGCTATCAGCTAGAATGGATTTTAGATTACACCCTGATCCTGGTAATATTTTGCTTCCTCACAGCTAGAAAAATGTTCTGCACATAGCAGATGCTCGGTACACGTATATTTCAATGTTGTATATGAGTGTGTGCTCATACCCATCTCCAAATTCAGGGATCCATCTACCATCTTACAGTTTGTTATTGTCCTCTAATGTATCAGCCCTCAACATAACATTAAATATTTGTTTATAGACTTTGAATGTTTAAAATGCAGTGATAGATTTACAGACAATTTCTGAACCTAAGGTACAAATGTGCACTGACTGATACAGAATAAAGTATGATAGACCACTTCCAAGGTGAAATAGCACTGCTTAAGGAACTTGATCCTTGGACTTTGGGTCCCATGACCAACTTCTGGTTTTTGAGCACTCAGCCTTTGTACCCCCAGCCAGGGAACCATCCATCATTGGTGGGTCTGGCCATTTACTCACAGCCTTTCTACCTACTTGCTGTTTTCTAGAAATATCCACCCTGGCTAGCTCACAGTCTGGTTAGTACAGGCTACTTTGCTCTACTGGTATAGCCGACATCCTTAGCCTAGCTGTGTCCACCCTGCCTTGTCCCCAACAAAAGAAACCAGCCAGGTATATTATAAATGCGTCTCTTTGTCATTATATAAGCAGTCCTGCAAAGAATGCCGATTAATATAGTGTGTGGTGTCTGCATTGTGTGTAAATGGCTTAACATCAGCTGTGATTTTGCTCTTTCTCATCTAAGTCTTCAAATGAAAACAAACGTCCTTTGCCAAAACTTTCTCCATAGCCTACTTAACATTAACTGCTATCTTGTTTTTGGCTGGTTGCCTAAATTTAACTCCTTTCTGCTACTTTCCAGAGGCATGGTTATTGTACCTTGGGAGAAGCCTTTAACCGGCTAGACTTTTCAAGTGCAATTCAGGATATCCGAAGGTTCACTTATGTGGTCAAAGTAAGTGTTTTGTTTCAAAAACTACTTTGATGGCTCTTTGAATAACTTGTGTTTTGCAGAGTATGAATGTGAATGTTAAGGATTCTTTGGGTAGCTATGGAAAGGTATTTTTGTTATATAGGAAGAAAAAAGGAACAACTTCAGTGGCAAATAAAGGTTTGGGTTTCCTAACGTAGGTTTCACAGGTTGGGGGCCTCTGGCAGGGCAACCCTCCTTAGGTTTCTAGGCTAGGCTTTGGTAGAGCTAACAGTGCTGTCGTGCCTCTCCTTGTGCCTGCCTTGGACCCACCTGGCCTCAGGAAAATCCCAGGCTTGTCTGTGACTTCATCACATGCATTTTCTGCTTCATAATTTTCACAAAGAATGAGCTTCATTTCACAAAAGAAGAGCTAATAGGGAAAGAAGGGAATTTTATATAAAACACAACTCCACAAAACCCTTGTACTAGTGGTGTACCTTTAAATAAAGTTTTTATTTTGGGCTAAATTCAAAAGGAAAGGATCTTAGTCATATGGTCCACTGACAGTTTGCCTTTGTTTGTCTGAAGGTTAACTGCTGTGTGGTTTGTTCACCTTCACTCTGTTGTAGATAAAGCTCAAGTTATAGTTTACCAGCCTGTTAATTTTGCAGCTTTAATTGTGCTGAGAGACACTGAAAAGATTTTTTCCTTAATGGCTTTTGAGCATTGCAATTTTGTTGGAAGGGTAGAGCCCTGGTACTTCATCAGCAGTGGCCTCTGCAGGCTTTTCTGTTGGCTGTGGCTCATTTTCCCTAGGGTAGCCAAGAACATGGTATCTGTGCCTCTATGCAGTTGCACTGGGTGGATTCTCACTCTGCTTTGAGATCTCATGGGTAGGGTTAGAGTGACTGCTCAACTGTCTCTTGGATGGTGGAACTGAGATTCGACTGTGCCTGTTAGAGATGTTCAGAATTAAGTGGCAAGGAGAGAAGAGAGCCAGCAGAAAGGTCTATTTCTCCAACAGTTCTTCGTTCCTCATGAGTGATATTTCTTGATCATCTGTCTATAGAAATAAGATTGTGTGGTTAAGCCCAGGACAGAGGCCTGGCTGGAAAGGAGCCACTAGGAGGCCCTAGTGGAAAGAAGTCACAGCAGGTGCCATGCTGGAAACTGGGCTGAATCTCTTCTCTCTGACCCTGGAGAAGGTCTGAGTGTAGGATTCTTGTAGGTCACTCTGTACATCAGGACAGGTTTTATCATCTTCAGCCATTAAGTCATGTTACGGCTTTTGTTTTACCTGCGTATTACACATTATTATTATTTACAGAGTAGTTTTTCTTTAAGTAATTTGGAAAACAGAAATACCCACATTAGCTTCATACCAAACTGTAATACTTCTAATTTAAATATGCTGTTTCCTAAAGTAGGCACATCTTAGGAACACAAGATTTCAGAATCACAGAATTTACGTACCTTAATTTTAGTCTGAGAAATTAACTTGAAGACAGCCTTTCTGTCCTTCAGGTGGATCAGTGAGGAGCATGTCCAGGGTCAGGACTGACATCTAGTTCTTTCTCACCATACTTGTCTTTATTGTTTTCTTTTAGTGTCACTGTAGATAGAGTTGGTCACTCTTATTTTTACTCAGACTTTTGTGTTCCTAGAATGACTGTAGTTCTGGTCCCTTTAGCTCCAAGTGCTCCATCCTATTTCCCAAGTGTCTGAAAGATTTATTCATTAATGAAACATCCATCAATGAAGCTGGAGAGCTTAGAATAATATCCTGGGTGAGAACCTAAGATTGATAATATTATTTGTAGCTGAATATGTGATTATTAGCATTTTCTTCTTCTGGAAATCAGTAGAGGCTGGAAGGAGAATTAGGAGAAAGAGACTTTTAAAAAATCTGATTTTCAGAGAAATAGATAAATGAAATTTATAGACTGTGAGATATGTAAGGCTTCCCACTGGCAACTAGAACTGGCATAGACAGAAAGGAACAAGAGTACTTGGTGACAGAGTCACAGCCTTTACCTATCTTGAACGTGGATGCTGGACTCCAGCTTCTAGGAAGAGTATAAAGTCCAGCATGATGACTGGCAGCTAAGCGCTTCTTGGATCCAGTTGTGCTCAGTGAGCTGGGGTCACCTGCAGGATTGTTCCTATGACATGAAATAGTGCAGGAGAAAGCTTGCAACAGTGAGACCTGGACCCCTCTTAAACCCCTACTACAAAATAGAGGCCTACGGAATTCTGCCTCACCCAAAAATAAGTACAAAGCAATTCTGAAAGCATGAATATTCTCTGAGGAAAATATGGAAAGAACAATGAAGCCAGTTAGTCAATGCAGAAGACCAGAAAAATGTGTCCATGAATCATGCAGGATGGAAATTAGGATCCTATTCCATTATGAAGGAAAGCAGCAGGAGCCTCATATAGCAGTGAAGGTGGGCTCCAGCATAGACACAGATAGATGTCAGTGAACCAGCAGATGACAGGAGACCTGGGTGCCAGGAGACAAAGGACAAAGGCAGCTGAGAGACCTAGAGGGGCAGGCAGGACTAGAGAAAGACCAGGGTGAAGGTTAGGGTAACAAGGAGAAACACACATGAAAGCCAGTAGGAAAGCTGGGCATCAGGATGGGATGACCCACACTAGAGTCTTCAGAGAGCAGCATGATGCTAGAATTGAACAGGCTTCCTTCTAGTTTAAAAGGCTGTGCTGTGTAATCCAGAACAGTCTTGAGGCTGTGTTCCCTCTGAGTTGCTTGTGAAGGAGAGGCAAGCACCTGTTTAACAGGGAGGTAAACCCAGCGTCTCCACGGGAGGAGAATCAGCCCTTAGATTTCCCCATATACTTACAGTCCTCCCTAGATCCTCCTGGGAGAAAGTGCAACCTGTGAATTTTCTGTCCTTATTAGGATCCTATTCAGAAATAGTTGTTTTGTTTTCAGACTGTATTGAAACAGTGTTGACCATGTAAGAATTTAATAAATATTATTCTTGTGAGCATTTAAGAAAAATTTAGTCAACACATAATTTATGGAGTAAAATGTGTGATGCTTTGATACATGGTTACACTGTGTAAACTTCAGATCAAGGTAATTAGCCTGTCTGTCCTTTGAAACATCATTTCTTTTTAATTAGTACATTCAAACTCCAGTCTTGTAGCTATTTTGAGATATGTAATATCTTAACTATATTCAACCGACTGTGCAATAGAACACCAGAGTTAGGGGGCTGGGGAGATAGCTCAGTACAATAAGCACTTTGCCTGGCAAACCCAAGGACCTGAGTTCAATCCCCAGTACCGCAAAAAAAGAGAACACCAGAGTTTATTACTCCTCTAATTTGGTACCTGTTGATGAAATTGCTTTCCCTAGCCTCAGAATAGGGGCTAAACCACTATTCTTTTTTTTGTTGTTGTTCTTTTTAGTTATTTTTATTGGTACATGTTTACAACACATAATAATTGCATTCCTTGTGTGGAGTTGCTGCATGTATGTAACACATAAATTCTCTTTTTTTCATGTCCTTCCCTTCCCTTTCTAGCCCCTTTTCCCCTTTTGGGTTCCCTTGCCTTTTGCAAAAGATCTCTGTTTGGTATTGTCTATACTGTATTTCACTGTTTAATTATTTATGCTTTGGGTTTCTCATAAAAGAAACCATGAGATACTTAAGCTTTTGTGTCTTAAGCTTGTCTTGTCTGTCATTACATTAAGATCTTAAGGTGAGAACAACTTCTTAAGGTTTTACATGCAAATGAGATCATGCAATACTTATCTTTCAGTTTCTAGTTTGCTTCACTTCATGTAATGATCTCTGTTTCCATCCATGGTGTCACAAATGATGGTTTTTATTTTAATAGTTTTTGTCAGAGTGCTTGGAAATGTCATCTGTAAACCATGACAGTTTGACTTCTTTCAGTCTAATTTGCTCTTTGTTTATTTATTTTTTTCTTGCCTGATTGCTCTGGCTAGGACTTCCAGCACAAGTGGAAGTAGACCTCTGCTTCTTGTTTCATATCCTAAAAAGCAGTTGGTTTTTTCCAGTTCAGTATGATGGTAACTGTGGGCTTATCCTATATGGCCCTGATTATGTTGTGTTATGTTCCTTCTGTGCCTCATTTGCTCAGTTTTTATCATAAAGCGATGTTGAATTTTGTCAAGTACTTTTTCTGTATCTGTTGAAATTACCATATGATTTTTGTCTTTTATTTTATTCATGGGATGTATGTTGTTTATGATTGTATTTGTTGAACCATCATTTCCTGGTCCTGATCAGAGTGAGTTGTTTTCTGTTTGCTGACATTTTATGAGAGATTTTACATTGATGTTCATTAGCCTAGTGTTTTGTCATAGCCTAGTCTGGTTTTGGTATTGAGAATACAGCCCTCATAGAATATATTTGGGAGAATTCTTTCTCCTTAGAAGAATTGAAGAGCAGTGATGTCACTTCTTACAATGTTTAGTTGAATTCAGCAGTGAAGCCATTTAGTCTGCGTTGTCTCTGATGGGAGATTTTATTTGTAGTGAGTTTGTCTCTTCAAGTTTTGTTTCCCTAGTTCAGTTTGGTAGTTTTATGGGTCCAGGTATTTTTCCCTGGGTGGTCCAGTTGTTGGGAGACAGTCGTTCATCTCAGATGGAAAGCTTGTTTGCAATGTCAGGAGGTAGTCAGCAAGCAGTGAACAGGAAGGAGGGCAGAAGTCAATGTGGGTGCCCTAATTTCCTCACGAGGAGAACCATCATGTGTAGATTCTGTCATCATATTCTGTTCTGGTCTTGAGGGTCTGGTTAGGTGTTTGGGAACCCTGGCAGCAGGATAGTGGAAAGTGTTCAGTTGGGGTTTGCTTTGACTTCTTTTTGGTCTACAGATTGAGGGGCCTCATAACTTTCACAAGTGAGTCTGGGAATACAGTGACGTGAAATATGTGAATTAGTTCTGTTGTAAATGAATCACCTCATTTCGATATCTGGTTCCAGAATTGGTGGCTGTGGATCACTCGTGCCCAGTGCTGCTGCGCACCGAGGCTGTGCAGTGCCTCTCAGGCTTGTAGCAGGGAACTTAACTTCTGCAGGGCTCGGAAGCTGGAGATGTGGCTCCCGCACAGCTCAGCTTCAGTGCCAGTATCTGGATGCAGGCACATGCAGCAGTCCATGCTTGTGGCATGTCACCATAGTGCATTAAATTTTTACAGTGCTTAGTTTTCTTTTCCCTTCTTCCTTTAAGCTATTGCAGCTGATTGCAAAATCCCAGTTAACTTCATTGAGTGGAGTGGCACAGAAGAATTACTTCAACATTTTGGATAAAATTGTTCAAAAGGGTAAGATGATCACTGACATTTTTAATAATCTAAATCTTAATTAGAAGTTTGGTGCAAAGGAAAGGAATTTTTTCCTAGGAGATGCTAAAGCCAAAAATAGCAAAGCAAATACCGTGACCCCCATCAGACAGCATGAGCTCTAACTCCCAAAGCTCAGTGTGATTGCTATTTCCTTTTTTAAAAGTTGTGTTTGCATACACATGGATATATTATGACAGGAAAGTTCATGAATTATAGATCTCTAAAAAGCCATTTTGCCTATTTTCACAATATCTAATCACTGTTCATTTAGTTGCCTGGTTTCATAATTGGCCGAACTTTACTCATTTAGGCATCAAATAAAACAGTATTTTAAGAAAATGAAGGACCTTGCCTTGATTAGTTAGTAGCAATACAGAACTTTAAATTTTATACCATTAGCTTTTGTACACGTACAGGAATTTGTCACTATATGCATAACCCATTTAAAAATATTTTATGGGCCTGGGAGATAGTTCAATAGAATAGGCACTTGCCTGGCAAGTGCAGGGTCTTCAGTTTAATCCCCAGTACCACAAAAAAAAAAAAAAAAAAAAAAAAAATTGTAAGTGCAAAGGAAAGTAGATGCTAATACCACTTTAAAGACAAAATTGTAGACCCAACTAAACATTTACCATCAGACACATTAAGGTTTTTAAAAAATGTTTATATCTATGTCATTACCTCAGAAAATGTTAGTATACCTGTGATGCCTCAAATATTATGTCACTTTGGGTTTTAGTGAGATTAAATCCTTGTGGGTTTTTTTTTTTAGTAAAATATATATAACATAACATTTTCCCATTTTAACCATTAAGTGTACATTTAGCAGCGTCTCATACATTGTATCAGGCAGCCTTTATCTGCAAAACATTTTCATTTCCTGGAGCTGAAGCTGCAATAATCCACAGGCACTCGTGTCTTCACATCTGGCACCTACCACTTTATTTTCTGTCTCTGTGACTTTGGCTAATCTTGATACTTTATGTGAGTGGAATTGTGCCATGTTCTTTACTGACTGATTTATTTCTGGCTCATTATTTCTTCAAGGTTCATCCATATTTCTTCTATGTCAGAATTTTCTTCCTATTTCTTTGTTTTCTCTGTTCATTTATTTATGCATTTATTTAGGGTCTCACTGTACAGCTCAGGCTGCCTTGAACTCACTAGATAGCCCAGGCAGGCCTTGAACTTATGGTGATCTTTCAGTCTTAGCATCCCAAGTGCTAGAACCACAAATATTCCACACCATACCTCGGTTCCCTCCTTTTTAAAGCTGAGCAATATTCCATAAGTTCATCTGTAGTAGACAATTGATTTGAGATGCTAGATCACTTTCTAAGTGGTGGTTCACTGTGCCAACGCACAGCTTTTTGTTCATTCTAGTTCTCAGTGACCACCAGAATCCTCGCCTGATCAAAGATCTTCTGCAAGATCTGAGCTCCACTCTGTGTATCCTTATCAGAGGAGTAGGGAAGTCAGTGCTAGTGGGGAACATCAATATTTGGATTTGCCGCTTAGAAACTGTTCTCGGCTGGCAACAACAGCTACAGAATCTTCAGATGACTAAGGTAAAAAATATATATATAAATATATATATTTTGTTTGTTTTGTTTTTAATTGATGTAGTAATTTTATAATTATGGGATACAGTGTGACTTTTTTGTTTGTTTTGTCTTTCTGAGATAGTATTTCACTATATAGTTCAGGCTGGCTTTGAATTCACTTTGTAGCCAAGGCTGGCCTCAGACTGTCAGCAGTCCTCCTGCCTCAGCCACCATGTGCTGGAATCACATGCATGTGCCACCATACCTGGCCTCAGTGTAACATTTTAGTACATATATGCAATATGTAGTAGTCATGTTAGAGCAGTTGGCATATCTACCCCCTCAGACATATAATAATCATTTCCTTGCATTGGGAAAATTCAGATCCTCTGTACTATTTGTTCTGAAGTATATAGTTGTTGTCAAGCATAGTTATCCTGCTCTACTGTATACTACTAGAAAGTATTCTACCTATCCAATCATACTACCATAGTTTGAAAATAACCATCTACTATTTATTAACTGTCCTCTCTCCATCCTTCCTTCCTCTCCCTTAAATCTTTCTAGGCTCCGGGACCCATTAGTCTGTTCTTTACTTCTTTGCACCCAGCATTTTAGCAAATTCCACATATAAAGGGAAGCGTAGGGTGCCTCTCCACAGTTTCATTTGCTGTGCACTCCAGTTCCATCCATTATTCATTTAAGCTGTTGTGAATGGCAGTGCTTTTTTGATTTCTTTCTGGCAAATGAATTTCTTGACCTATAATTATTATATCCTTTTTGTTACATTACAAAAAGTGTTGTCTCTGACAAAAGATATTTGAAGCTTTTGAACCTTTTCTTATCCTTTCACAAGTATTAAGTTGTTTTAAAGTAAAAAAGAACAAAAGACCTGTTAATATAATTGTTACTGGAAGGAGTGGAAATGGTGATTGTTCACCCCATGAATAACTTACCTTTAAATGAAATTAAATTTTTGAGGCTAAAGTAGCATGTAGTAAATGAACGCTAAATTGTATTGCCAATAACTCTCCCTTAATTTAGTTGCTTCTCCAGAATTAGTTGCCTGTTTTCTTCTTGCTTACTAGGAGTTTGGCAGGTGTGTGTTTCATTAAAAACAGCAAACAAGGTAAAAAGTAGGTAAATATCATACCAATTGTATGTGATGCTAGTATCAAGAAGAATTTTCTTATCACTGTCCAACTCTTTGTCTTACTTCCTCTTCTAATTATAGGAAAAAGAATAAGCTGTAGATATGTCCTCGTAGTATAACTTACAGCATGGCTGACTGCACCTAATTCTTTAAACTCATTTTTCTATGTCATATTTTTTTTTTCTCTGTCCCTAACAAGCCATGTGAAAGGAGTCCATTGCAGGGACACTGAAATACCTAAATATTGGTTGCTTATTTGCCATCTAAATATGGGACTTAGAAGGAGTAGTAATTCCTTAATTTACTGACATGGGACAACCATATTCAGGGCACCCTTAGAGAAAACCAATGCTCAGGGCCCTCCTTCCTTATGAACATAGGAGATGACCAGTGTGCTGGGTGGGCTCATGCCACGCCATAGTGAGTGGCCAAAGCCAGCCTAGGGGGCAGAGCCTCTATATTTCCATGTTGCAAAGCATGTTTTCCACCCCAGCTGTTCCATTTCTGTGTGAACAAAGTTACTGTCTTTCCTTCAGCATGTGAACAGTGGCCTCACCCTCAGCGACCTGCCCTTGCACATGCTGAACAACATCCTGTACCGCTTCTCAGATGGATGGGACATTGTCACTCTGGGCCAGGTGACACCCACCTTGTATGTGCTCAGTGAAGACAGGCAGCTGTGGAAGAAGCTGTGTCAGTACCACTTTGCTGAGCAGCAGGTAAGTGTGTTAGGCCACCTGGGTCAACTGTGCAGTCAGAAGGCATTGAGATTGCTATGGTCTGCCTGCTATTAGTATAGGGTTTATTTTCCATATTTAAGGAGAACATGACACTGAGAATAGTCCATAACCAAATAGCACAGCCTGAGCCATGTTCTGTATTCTGCCTGCTGATAACAAGGTCCGCAAATTTCCCTGCATCTGCCTGTCACCAAGCTGTACCTGGATCCTCCCTCTTGAGTGTTCTTTGGAGCTCATTGACATGATGAAAGATAGCCAGTAGACTCCATTCTTCTTTGTCCATAGTGAATCTGTGCTCTGGCTGTGCTGACCCTTGCATACCACGTGCAGGGTGCCAGATGTGGATCTTTGTAAGGTGTGGCAAGTGCCATGGAGATGCAGAATGGAGCCGTGTGCTCTCACAGGGAGAAACCACATCCTGAGCTAAAGGGGCACCATGCCTCTAGGAATCCCTCTCCAGTGCTGTCAGTGTAGCCCGCGTGGCATATGGAACATACCGTAACTGTCAGAGACCTCTATTCCTATTTAAACAGACAGATGGTACAGGTTGCCCTTTACAGGGTATCTTGGGAAGGGAGAGTGGTGTACAGGGAAGACCTCAATGGGCTAGGGCTGGAGAATGTGGAAGGGACCTGGCAAAATCACAAGAAGACATCTGGCAGGACCCAGAGCAGGTTTAGGAGGACAAGTTTTGGAGCTTCTAGGAAGACCCATTGGAGAGAATAAAGAATGTGTTTCCCTACCTGAACAGGAATGTTTAAATCTAAGTCAGCTTTGGAAAACGGGGAGCAGCTAATTGAAGGGAGGTATACATGAGGTGAGGTGGGCCTGTATGCCACACAGTCGCTCTTAAGACCCCCCCCCCCGCACCTGGATACAGATGCTTGCAGGGAAAGAAATGAGGACTACAGCCATGTCTCCACTTAGTCTGGCCATGAACAGCTGGTAAGAGCAAATAAGAATTTCGGCCTTCAGACCTCAAACCATGGTGAAATTCTTGCAGATCCTTGAAGGACACTTTAATAAGATTCATGTCCCATAAGAAGTTAGGTTGTTTTACAGTTCTTGTTGGTACTATGCCTTTTCTTGAGTGAAAATTCAGCACCCAAAAGATAAATATCTGTTCTTCAGAGCCTGGTAACTAGAAGTAGGATCCTGAAAAAAAGACAAGCATATTAAAAGCTTACTTCAGAAAATAGTAAAGTTGGCAAGTACCCTTATGGAAAATTGCATGGTAGAGGAAGGGAGCTTGGGACCATGCCCTAAAGTGTTGGAAGGGCCTGCCAATCAGTCAGGCTCAACTCAAGCACTTAGGTTGGTGTAGGCCTTGGGTGCAGAAAGATTACAGGTGGCTCTCTAGGAGAAGAGCGGGGACAAGATCAGTGCAAAGGAGCTGAGAATGCAAATCTTTCATCCCCCAGAGCCAATGACTCAGCAACACCTGGGAGACACAGAGGTTATGGAGCCGGGTTTATAATTTCTTCCCTTCACATTTTAGGCTGTCTTACCAGATTTTATTAGGAACAAGCTTTCAGGCTTCATCTTAATTTCCAAGACTTCAAGTTTCATGACTCCCCATCCCCCTGCAAGTGATAGTTCTTGGGTATGAAAGGGAAGATATGGGGCTGGGGAAATAGCTCAGTAGAATAAGCACTTGCCTGAGTTCAATCCCCAGTACTGGGGAAAAAAAAAAAAAAAAAAAAGGAAAACATGCTCACTGGAGCAGTAGATGAGGCACAAACAGCAGTGAAAGCCTGTCAGAGCCCAGCCACCCACCTGCTGCAGACCTTCATGAGCCTGCAATTAGTTCAGTACCTCTGTTAGGGCACCATCCTCTGACAGCTATCGCCATAGCTGATTTTAGGACATGACTACTACTTGCGAAGGAACCTCATTCTGGGATTGTCTCCCCAGCCTAGAGCAGTCCATATGTGCTTTCTCTGTGGAGAAGTCCCTGTTCAGTTTTTGGCTTGAGTAAAACATATACTGTTCTTCATCTTGTACCTGGTTCCTTTTCCCGTATCACTGTGTCCTCTAGGATCTACGTAGTGTTATGAACCTGAGCTTCATTCTTTTCAAGGGTCTGTAGTAGTCTACTCTGGATATACCACATCTGTGTAACCTTTCTGCAGCTGGTGAACATCTAGTTTGCTTCCACTTGGTGGCTATCAGAAACACTACTGCTATGTGCATTTCTCTGAAAGCCTTTGTGGGAGGAGTTCCAAGGAGTACAGTTGCTGCTCACACTGTGGCCTATTTGACATCTGGGGAGCTCCCAGACTACTTTCCTTCCCACAGCACTGCTCTAGATGCCCATGCCTTAAAACCCCCAGCACTGGCTATTACTTGCTTTCATAGCTATCTTTGTGGATGAAGTAGTATTATATATTCTGTGCTCTGATGGTAGGTGGTGGTCACCTCTTCCCAAGATCACTGCACACCTCTGTGTCTTCTTGGAGACATCTTTCAGTCATGTTGCCCATTTTCATAGTGGGTTGTGTTACTTATATATTCTACATATAAGTCTCTTACCATATATGACTTGAGTTACTTCCCAGAACCAAGTTTTTAGATGTTTCACAACTGTTTAGAATCATATGGTTACACTGTGATTTATTTGACTTGTGCTTTATTGGCTTAATCCAGGTAAGCTTGATTTTTAAATAGTTAAATGTGTTATGTGCTATACTGCTTTTTAAAAATAGTTTTGCACCTAATTTTTTATGGAAGAATATAAATTTCAAAACAAAGGAAGAAAGGGTAAAGAAGAAAATGCACCTAACATTAATGTTATGTTTTGAAAATCATCAAATGCTGAATAGGATTTTTGTTTCTTTAGTTTTGTAGACATTTGATCCTTTCAGAAAAAGGTCATGTTGAATGGAAGTTGATGTATTTTACACTTCAGAAATACTATCCAACTAAAGAACAGTATGGAGACACCTTACATTTTTGTCGACACTGCAGTATTCTTTTTTGGAAGGTAATAATTTAAAATTTACTCTTGAAATTCGAGAGTTGGAATTGCATGAAACAAATTGTTCACATGTATTTAAAGTGGCACGATAATAAAAAGAAATTTTGTTTGTGATGAAAAAGCTAATTAGATATATTTCACCATATACTAGAGGTGGGATAACTGTCTGTAACATGTATCTTGCATCTTGAGTCAGCAGTGCTGAAAACTGAAATGCAAGGCCATGGGTACACCATCTCTCTTGGACATTAGCATGTAGAAGGTACTGAGGGTGGTGGCCTGCCAGCTCAAACATGGCTGCCTACTCTTGGCCTCTTATGTCCTATGTTGACAGACAGACTGTCTGCAGAGAGCAGGATACAGTGCAGTTCTAGGAGCAGGTGCTTAGAGCAAGGGGCCCATGCAGATGCACAGGCTTCAGAATAAACCTGCACTCTTAATTCATCAAAACTCAAAGACTGTCAGTACTTAATCTGTGAGTAAAAACTTAGAAATGTCTTCAGCAATTTGCATATCCAGAAAGTAAACAGGGACTCTTTTACCCCCTGGCTTCCTACTCATTTTTTTTTTTTTTTTGTGAGAACCAGGGATCAAACTTAGGCAGGCACTTGTGTCCCTGAGCTGTCTTCCCAGCCCCTCCTACTCATTGTTTTAAATCCCACTACCACACTGTCTCTGATGGCAACATGCTTTCTGTGGTCAGAAGTGGGCCCTGTGGACTGCTGCTTTAGTACGGTATATTTCCATGGTGTATTGACACTGTTTGTTGGAATGCTTTCACATGGTTTGTCAGGTGTTTGAATATGTTTAAGAGGAGGGAAAGCTTTGAAAAAATGGAACCTGGTACCTGGGATGAGCAGGTAGCTGTGGCCCTGTTGACTCAGGCTCTCCTGAGGAGGGGCCCCTGTTTTTTTTCCTCCAGGCTTGACTGCTATAGACAGCATAATTTAATGTATAAAGGAAAAAATGTTTATAGTGAAAATGATTATTTACATTATGTTATTGGCCATTAGTACCTAAAAGTCCAGGTACAGAAGCAAAACATGGTTTGTAAACATATTTATTCTGGTACCACAACAATAAAAATATTTCATTAATGCAGGATATTTCACATATATACATATATACGTGAAAACTTGTGGGAAAGGACATAACTGTAATATGAATAATGAATGTTCTGAGGTTTTCTACTATTTTACTTTATCAAAAAGTATCACAGACTAAAAAAGTCTGGTCACATGCATATAAATTTTATAATATACATTGGAAATTGTAATACCACCCTGAATACCCTATCTACTCTGATCTTGGAAGCTAAGCAGGGTCTGACCTAGTTAGTAATTGGATGGGGCCCCTCTTTGATTGTCCTAGGATAGACAAGCAATGGAGCTTCTGAGTTTAGGGAGGTGAGGCTTTTGCTAATAAATACCATCACCTGCTTTGAGTGTTTCTTTTGCTTTTCATTTATCTAAATCCACTATCAGGCCACCAAGTGAGTGCTAAAGGTAGGAAAAGAGGAAATTGCTTTCAATTTTTCCATTTTAAACTCTACTTAAGATAACCTAGCTCTGTTTATGATTCATCTCTGACTCGAGAATCTAAAGATGTTGAGTTTCTCTTGTATTTTAGTAAGATTAAGGTAACAGCGTTATGAATAGTTGCTGATGCCTCCAACAAAAGTAACCCTTAAGATTTGCTATTTCTGAGTTTGTTTTATATCTTGTAATGAGTCCCGTCAGAATCAAAACAGCAGGACACTGTCTCCTGTAAGCAGGGACCACCCTGGACCCAGGTTCATTCTCAGCCTTAGATGACATCAGGCACAGGGATCGTCTTCTTGTGCGCTCTCCTGGTGTTGGCACCTTACCTGCCTAGGTCCCTCCAGGACTCGTGCACTAGTTTCTCTTCTGTCACAAAGGTGTATGACACATTTATTATTTCTCATATGCCAACGGTTTTGTACTATGGAAATTAATTAAAGTTTTAATGCTTCTGTTAGGGAAGACATAGCTGTTGGACAGAAAGCTTCATTTTATGATTGTATTTTTCTGAAATCTGTGCTTGAGTGTATTGGCGTTCTCCTGTTAGCTAATTAATAGACACTAGTGTTTGTGCTATTAGGCAGTATAAGAATATATTGTTTATTTCCTTAAATATGTAATCAGCTAAAACTCATTTCTCAGTTTAATTTTTAGCTCATTTTCCAAAAGAATTAGCTTGTGTGTCAGTTACTCTTTTCTCATTGTTGGGACAAGTACCCAACACCCAAAATGAAGGAAGGAAATACTTAGCGAGATTTCAGTCCATACTCAGCAGGCTCCAAGGCAGAGTGGCACATGGCAGAGTGCAGCAGTTCTCAGTGGCAGAAAACAGCAAAATCTCAAGAGCGAGTGGCAGCAACAATGGCACCAGAAAACAAGTGTCTCCCTTATGCTGTATTCAAGCTGTCTGCCCAAGGCTGGGTGTCATACTCATACCCATAATCACAAACTCTAGAATTCTGCCCCATAACTTACATCAGGCTTTTGGGGAATAGCTAGACACAAACCATAACAGCCTATAAATTCCTGTTTTGCTATACATAATCATGTTGTGGAAATTCAGAATGAGCCCTGTTCTTCTGCTCTGGAGTACAGCCTCAAGTGGAGTGCTGCTGCTCTGTTGTAGTGTGGTCCCAGTGAACCCTCCGCTCAGCTCCCCCACTGCACATCCTTCCAGACAACAGTAGCTCACTTTTCTGCCTCTGAACTGCACTGTGAAGTGGAAGTAAGGAACTCCCTCTCTTGCTTAGGTGCCAAAGCCATCAGTGCTGCCTTGATTGTCTTAGATGTGACCACATGAAGGTCACCAGCCCACCCACCTGTGAAGCAGATGTGTGCTGCCTAGGAAATGGTACCTGCTGTTCATTTCTTCAGCCCATGAACTAAGGCGTTGGAGTCATCTCAGACCTGTTAAAAAGGGCACACAGATGAGTGACTGCTAATGGCCTCAGCCTGGATAGAAAACCACTTCCAAGTGCTGGACACAGAACCATTCTCTATGCCATTTGCCCCCTGCAGAGGTCCTTCTGGCTCTAAGTGGGCTTTGCATCTATAGGGCATCCACTCTTTTGATTATGGCCTGCCTTAGTGGCTCTCGACCAGGTCACGAGTGCAGAGAAGGGCAGTGGTAACGTGCAGGCATTTTTACACCTGCCGCTTCTTGTTCCTTCAAGTGCACAAAACCCCAGCCAGACTTTGTAGACTCTTAGAGCTCAGCAAGCCATCAGGAGGATTTGCCATTTCTCTGTCACTTTTTGTCTTGGCATGTCAGTTGCCAAATGTAAGGGCCAAGCACCCAGTGAGGACCTTACAAGTCCAGGTGGCTATCAGGAGTAAAGTCATGGTGGGAACCTCAGACCTTGCCCAATCATGGCTTGGTCTTGGTGAACCATCTCCATGTAAGCAGGAGTGGGGTCAGGAAATCCTTGCCATCCTTCCTGAGGAGCAGTGTGAGTGGCAGGCTGAGACTCCACCATGGGCTCCTAGGGTATTAGCTGAACACCTGCTATATTGTTTTCAGGGTGAAGTCAATATGGAGAAATCAGCACTTCTTGTCCTGCCTGTCAGCATATCCAAAGATTTTTCTATGGCCTTGGAATTTGTCCATTTGAGAGACTGAAAGGAAATGGGTTTTTGTCCTTGTTCCAAAACAGACTGTCTGATGGTGCTTTGCATAATATTTTGTACTGTTCAAATTTAGGTACTTAGGTACAAAAGTTTTTGGTTACTTTTGTAAAGAATATATATATCAAACTCAAGTGCTACTTCCTGCTTTTTCTAACCTGATTTCTCCTTTCCTCCATTGCTGCACTTCTTGCTGATTCTTTTCTGCGCCATATCAGGACTACCACCTCGCGTGGTTATTCAAGGTACACAGCTGCATTGCATGCTGCTCTCCCCTATTTGGAGACTCTTGCTGAGACTACAGACCTGTCTTTCTGAGAGCTTACTCTTAGGACATACCCAACCCTGGGGCTGGGGACAGCAGTGGACCTACAATGGCCTCTGGGGATGGCGATGGATCTATTTCTTTTTTTTCCTCTGGTCCTTCAACTCAGTAATGTCAGATTCTTTACTCCTGCTGTGGGCAGTGGTCCTGGATCTGATTGGTCCTATGTGACTGAAACACAGGTGGGTGGAGGCCTCTGTCACCAGAGCAACCAGAATGGCAGTAAACAGTCTACTGTATAGGAATCTACAACTCCACTGAGATAATACTGGGGCCACTAAGTTGTAATGGTTCTCACTGTTGAGGTGGGGCTGAGCTCACTTGCCCAAATACTAGCAGTGTTAGTAACAGTGTTCCCCAACCCATCCCTCCCTACAGGACTCAGGACACCCCTGCACTGCGGCTGACCCAGATAGCTGCTTCACCCCTGTGTCTCCACAGCACTTCATCGATCTCTTCAAGTTCTAAAGACAGCTCTCACCCATGCTGTCCCTGTTGGAGGCAGTACATGTACTTTCTGTGTGGTAGGTGTTTCCTGTGACCAAAAGCCATGACCGAGTCCCTGAGTCCCTGGCATCTGAAAGGAATGTAGGAAACTGCCCTCGGCCGCAGTGTGGTAGAAAGGCGTTGTTGTACATTTCCATCTCTAAAGGAGTCAGGAGATCCAAGAAAATCATTTCTATGTCTCTTTTTAAAACTTTTCTTCTTCTGAGCACATTAAAATTGCAATTTTGTATATTTACAAATACAGATGAAAGATTTTTGAGCCTACATTATGTATTGAACTGACATAAGCAACCTAAGAATATGCTTCATAGTTGTCAAAGTACAGTTTTCCACCCTATAGTACCAGGGGCACAAGATAAAACAATTCCTTGTAAATACATTGTGCAAAATATTTATTTTTCTTAAAATGTAATTTCATGACTGCAGTGGCTTTGCCCATGTGAGTCTGGGCATTTCTGTCTTGGTGTAAACCCCCTGGGTTGTGAACTGTGCCAGTTGTCCACAGCCAACAATAGTTGATTCTCTGCTCCTGAGTGCCCCTACAGCTAGGAACAGGCCCTGGATAGAGCCTCTGCTGAGGAGGAGTGCCACAAACAGGCGAGGCCTGCACTGAATGTAGGTAGAGGGTGCTTCCAGAGACAACAAACAAACCATGTCTATTTGTTGATTCCATTTTGTCTGTTTTCCATCTTACTGAAAAAAGTGCTATTAGTGATCTTTTGTGTCATTTAAACCTTCAACAGATTGTCTTATTTTTTAAATAATGCATGTGCATTTTAGAAAGTCTTAAAATATACACAAAAAATTTTTAAATCATGTATAATTCCATCATGCAAAGGTAATTTGTCCTACTGAAAATAGAAGAACTTGCCCCTTGGTATTTGTTATGAAAATAATGTGTCATGGTATATACTTCATGTTTGAATGGATTGGGTTTCCTAACAAATTGCTTAAAACTTTCCTTCTAAACATTAAAATGTCTGAGTCTGCCAATTTATAAATATTGATCAAAAAAGATTATGGAAAAGGTTCAAGACTTTTCATCCCTACTTTTTGAACCGAGGAGACACAAATGCTTAAGAATTACAACTTGTCTCAGGTGCAGGACGGACACCAGAGCCTCTGTGAATCCTGGAGTAAGTTCCTCAGAAACCACAGACAACTCGTCTACCAGATTATAGCCGGAACCTTTGCCAGCATCATGTGACTTGGAAACAGTTTTGCCTGGCTGCAGCTCACAGGATGGTACAGCCACATCTGATAGGGACATTGGTGACCAAGAAGCACCATTGCACACCCACTCCTGTGTCACCATGGGTCACATCTCTTACGGCTTTTAGTGAGCGTTTCCAGATTGGCAGCCTTTCTGAAAGGAAGACTATTGAGTGTCTGTCCATTTTCTGTGTAGTATGGACACTGTTGGTGCTGTTATAACAGCTGAAACCCTGGTTGTTGATTCGTTTACTGTTGAGATGGGGCATTTCCTCTGTGTACTTATTTATTTTAAGGTGGAGCATTTCATCTATGTGTTTATTAGCTACTTGTGTTTGCTGTGTGTCCTTTGCCTGCTGTCTTTGGGATGTTGTTTCTTTCATATGAATTTTTTTAAAGGCTATTAACCTCTTGAAGTTACATTTCTTCCCACCAGTGGGTCATAACCTTTTAGCCGCTATGATGCTGTTTGTGCTATAGAATCACACATATCTGCATTTAACTTGTGTACATTGAATAATTCCTCTCCAATAAAAGTGAGCACACTCAACATCTTTAGCCATTAGGGAAATGCAAATCAACACCACATAGAATTCCATGTTGTGGCTGTCTTTGAGAATACAAAAAGCAATAAATGCCGCCAAGGATGTAGGGGAAAAGGAATACCTCTCCACTATTAGTAAGACTATAAATTAGCACAGCTGCTATAGAAATCAGTATAAAGGCAGTTCAGAAAACTAAAAATAAGGCTACCAAATGACCTTGATATCGAGATATCCCTGAAGAAATTAAAGTCAACATACTATGGGGATGATGCCTACATACCTGTACTGGTGTAGCACAACTCACAATAGCCAAGACATTTAACCACCCTAGGTGCCTGTTAATGGGTGAGTTGATAAAGGAAATATAGTGTCCGAATACACAGTGGAGTATTATTCAGCTGTGAAGAATGGGATTTTGTCATGTGTGGGAAAGTGATAGAGCTAGAAATTGTTCTATTAAGCAAAACAAGCCAGTCTCAGAAAGACAAGTACCAAATTTTTTCCTAATATGTGGAGTCTCTGAAAAAAAGTCACACTGAGTGCAGGGAGGATGACGCAGCCACTCCTCTGTGGTGTGGGCTAGATGGGCCCACTCACTACTGTACTGGCTCTGGGGGCCACCGTCTATATTGACACCCAGTTACAACCTCCCTTTGCCAATTTTGAGATTTAGAAAGATTCATTTCGTAGTTGATCTGTGAATATGTGTGAGCAAGAAACTGCCTGACCAAGTAGGTCAGGCTGAGTTTTGTCCCAACATGGCTGTCTGCCCTGTGTACACAGACTGTACTGTATCAGTGCACCCCAGGGGTGGGGCCAGCACGGGGATCGAACCCCAGTTCCTGCATCTACCTAAGTAGGCACTTTAATCCACTGAGTTATCTGGCCAGTCTAAGATCCTTAGAATTTGCTACATATACAGAATTATGTTGTCTGCAAATAGGCATGATTTGACTTCCACCTGTACAATGGATGTCTTTTATTTTTATTTCCTCCTTTTTTTTTTCCTGTTTGTTTTTGTTTTTCGAGATGGGATCTCCCTATGTGGTTTGAGATGGCCTACAACTCAGTGTGTAGCTCCAGCTAACCTTGATCTCTCCCTCAGCTGTCCTAGTGCTGAGATTACACATGTGTGCTCCATATCTAGCTCAACTTTTTCCGTGCCTAACTTTCCTAGCTAGAGCTCCTACACTATGCTGAGTAGGCAGCAAGAACTAGCTCATCTTCCTGATTATAATGTTTTCAGTTGTGGCTTTTTCAGATACTACACATTGGGCTTAGGAAGTTTCTTCCAGTTTCTGGTTTATTTTAAATCATAAAGGGTTATGGATTTTGCGTCAAATGCTTTTTCTGCCTTTCATCCTTTCAGATGTGGTATTACTGTATTGGTTCACTATTATGCTGACCAACCTAGTGCTCCTGGAGTGAGTCCTGTGTGTTGTGTTGCTCTGTCTTATTCTCTTGTGATATCTTTGGTTTTGATGTCAGAGTAAAAGTAGCTTTACTGGATAAGCTTGGAAAGTGTTCCCTCCTGCTTGCTTATTTCAGTACTGAGATTGACTGAGGATTTTGCACTGAGCCACATCCTCAGTCCTTTTTATTTTGAGATAGTTTTACCCAGGCCAAGCTTGAACTTGGAATTCTCCTGTCTCAGCCTCCCAGATAGACTGCTCAGATTACTGGCATGTGCTACCATGCCTGGCTTCTTTTTTTTTTTTTAATGGCAAGAGTTTATGAAGTCTTTTTGTTCATAGAATTCCACAGAACATTGACACCTCCCTTTCTGTGTATTTATTTACTTTTCCTTATGGGAAGTTCCTCCACATAATCCCTTAACAAGATGAAGCTATTTTTTTCTACAGATGTTTGGCTTAAATCTTTTTCATTGTTGTGAAGGCCTAACAAAGCAGGTAAGTGGGTGATGAACTCAGTTGCCACAAAGAAGAGTGGGACCTAAGCAGGTCATATTGGCTGTTGTCACCATGGGCAACATACACCTGACTCCACTTCCTGCCTCTAGACTCCTTATCCAATCCAGTATCCACATGAAGGCCACAAAGTTTGCATGGCTGTAAAGAAAGTGAGGCGGCTTGCCCGATATGAGGCTGCCCAGCACCCTAGAACCCCATGCCACAGTGCCATCAGCCAACCCACATCTGCTGCAATGGGACTGCACTGTCTTTACTGTGTTTGTGCAGACGAAGAGGAGACCCCTCTGCTTTGGAGAAAGGTATCCTGCTCTCCGTTTTACTAATTCTCGAAAGTGTAAATGTTGGTCACTGATTTGAGATCATCTGTTTCAGATTTCTTACATCTTTTGTTGTGTTCATAAGATACTGTATATTTTTTATATTAATTTGTTTCTAGGTATATTTTAATTATCCTTGTTCTTAGATCCATTGGTTAAGAGTATACTTAATTTCTAGGTATTTGTGGACTTTTAGTTTTTCCTTCTAGTATTGATTTCTAATTTTACCCCACTATGACTAGAATATTATTATTTCAATTGTTTGTAAGTAGCCTAATGTGCTACCTATGTGGGAGACTCCATATGTATCTGGGCAGTCTGGGTGCACTACTGGTGATGCGTAATCTGGGTTGGAGATCACCTCCATATGCATATGGGGGTCTGTACGCACTGCTGAGGGGAGACATGGGGTCCTGCCATACAGTACATCCCTACCCTTCAGGCCCTATGTCCATCTTCCTTGCACCTTGTTGCAAGCTCCAGGGCTCAGTACTTGTCTGCTTATTACATCTTGATGGGTTTTCAGTGCTTTTACTTGAAATGGATGTCTGGGATTTACTTGAGCATAATTCAGACAAGGATGATCAGGAGTCGACTGAGGCTGGAAGCACGAGTGTGCACACTGTGTGGCAGGGCCCACACACTTGATCAGCAGAGGGAAGACAGTACTTGCAACTCAGTCTCTCCACAGAGATGCATAGTGCAGCCACAGGCCATCCACACACAAGCCACTCACCACTTAAAAATGTAAAAGTGCCCTGTGCTGTGCAAAGACAGGCCACAGGCCAGTCCATTCTCCTCTTCTTTGGTACATGTTTGATATTTTCCATGTGAAATTTTGCATGATTTTAAAGTACTTCACATTTTTATTGCAAAGATAGTGCATGCTGTATGAAAAAGTTTTTTTTTTTTTTAAACCAAACCAAACCAAAAAAAAAAAAAAAACCTTTTAAAAATATTACCCTTAATTCTATATCAGGACAATTACTCTTAATTGATACAGCTTTCAAACGTTTTATGTTGCTTTTGTGGGCAGACTCAACATATTCCCAAGTAAAAAGTCAGAGAAAGTGTGCACACTAGGGTACACACCACTCCTGCACCAGCCTGGGGACTGGAGCCTTTTATGTGTCTCCTGAGGGCTGAGCCTCTGTGATACCAGTCTGGATCCCTAGAGAAACTCACATTTTTATGTGCATCTATAGGCTGTCTTCTGAAGATATTTTACTGAACAAAGCTTATTACCATGTTTTAACTTTAGCACCAGTTCTAAAGTATCCAAGGAATTACTTGAAACCTAATCTCTGAAGATGAAAGAATAGTCATTTCTCAAAAAGAAGATGAAAGCAAATAATATCTCACGTCTACTTTATTCAGTTTTAGTTTTCTTAAAAATGCCATTAAGTGGTCTAAACTCTGAAATTTTTTAAATTGTGAAAATATTTCCCTAAAACTCCCAACATTCAGTATGAAAATCATTAAGTAGAAGTAATTATGTAGCTAGGCCATGGTGGCACATAGCTGTAATCCCAGCACTTGGGAGGCTGAGGCAGGAGGATCAGTGTGAATTCAAGACCAGCGTGGGCTACAGAGGTGAGCTCAAGGCCAGCCTGAACTGCATAGCGAGACCCTGTCTCAAAAAGACCAAAAAAAAAAAAAAAAAAAAAGGAATTATATGAGGATAAATACCATTACTTGTTTTGAAAACAAAAATTCTACCCAACATTTATCACTAAGTGAAAAATCTTACTTGCAGCTCTGAAGACTTATGTGGGGGCACTAATTTCTGAAAACACCAACCCCTGTAAATTGATATTCTCACAGAAGGGAGGTCATGCTCACAATCTAGGAGAGACATACCCCACCCTGTGGGGTTTCAGCAACAGTAGCAGGCCATGGCATGGACAGTAGCTCAGGCCCTCAGGAAGATGACTCCAAAAGGGCCAAGGCAAAATCAGATTCCTAGAGACACCCAAAAAGCCTATAATCGAAAGGCTCTGTCCGTCTTGTAATGCCCCCACTTCAGTGCAGAGCCCATGTGCCAGTCTGATCCGAAGTCCTTCCTATGTGCCATGGTGGCCATCTCCTCTCCACCTTTCCCCTTGTAAGGCCTCTACTCACCCAAAAACAAAGGCTGTGGAAAGCTGCCAGGGGCTTATTGTCCACATTACATATTTTCCCTGAGCAAACCCAAAATGCATTAGAAGACAGCTTTTTGTTTTGTTTTTTTGAGACAGTCTACTATTTGGTCCAGGTTAGCTTTGAACTATACGTCCTAGACTGCCTGTGTGGCCATGCTCACAGTTGCCATGTGCCAAAGGGATCTCTTTCCTGTCCTTGTCCAGGAATCAGGAAGGTGCCCACTGAGTCCACAGCAGTAGCAAACCTATGCCACATGTGCCACAGCCAGCTGTTGTTGAAAGCTGTAAAAGGTTTAACACCACTACCCTAGAGCATGGACCTACAGTGCATCTGCTCTTCAGGTACTTTGGTTTCAAGGAAGTGAGGGTAGTTCTCTTCTTGGTGGAGTTTTCAAAACTCTTGTTCACCATAAAACTGTGAGGTCTAGAGGGAAGGGCAGTGATATCACTGGATGGACTGAAGGCCTGTGCTGGGGGGCAGGAGTGCCAGGCTTAGCTGGAACAGTACATAAACCACAGGCACACGGAGGACACTCATGCCATCGCAGTCCATGTGCAGCAGGGCACCAGATGAAGTCTGCCCAGGACAGGATTTAACTTGAACAAGTTGGTTTTTCTAACTTCTAACTTGTAGGAAATACAAAGATGAAAGAATTACTAAACATCACAAAGAAACAGCATATTCAGGGGGAAAATATAGACTTTTCGATTTTAAAAGATTTTAAACATCATGATTTTGGTTTATGGTGGGGAGAGCAGTAAAAAGACCTTTTCCAGACAGTTGGGGAACTTACACATGGAGGTTGAATGAGTTGAGTTACACAGGAATGCCTGTGTCCTATGGATCAGTACACACGGGTGTCTGGTTTCAGGCTACCCACAAGCAGCTTCTGTGTCCACCACTCAGAGACACCCATGATGGCTAGGTTTGTGAGTGTCCTACATACTATTCTTCATGCTTTGTCGGACTTTGTGTGTGTGTGTGTGTGTGTGTGTGTGTATGTGTGTGTGGCTGTGTGGCTGTGTGGCTGTGTCAGTCCACCCTGGGGTGGCGCTGGGGCAGCATGTGGGGCAAGGAATCAAATTGTGGTCCCTGCACTCTTGCCTAACTAAGCAGGTGCTTTAGACCACTGAGATATCTCACCAGCCCCCAAGCTTTATGATAAATTTATAAAAGTCTTCTCCACCAAAGCCAAAATGATCCAAGTTGAAGTGTGCTAATTAGTATGGTAATAACTGCCTCTTTGAAGTTTACTTATAATTTATTCCTCTTGCCCTCTTACCTCCAAAATCCCTCAAGAACTGGTAATACAATGTATTTAAAAGGATGAAAAAGCAAAGCTCCCATCTGCCCCTCAGCCCAAAGTCCACTCAGTGAATGTTCACAAAGCACACTTGGCTTGCTAGAAGGTGGATCTCCACGAACATTCACTGGGTTGTGATCTCTTGCATGAACCTGAGCCTGAAGAGCTCTTTCAGACTCCTCAAGGAAGGGCAAGCAGGCAGTTGGACTAGGGGCTAAGCAGAGACCCATGAGCAGAAGCATCTGGTTCTTGGGATAAAATTAAAAGGAAACCTGATCAGGTGATAGATTCTAGAAGATCAAGGTAGTAGCCCATTTTAAAAACATCTGCATAAGGCTGGCTGATTTAGGGTATCTTGTGACTAACATTTACAGGGACTTTGTGGTTATTCTTGCCTAGCAAGTGCTGAACAGACTCCTGAAGCCCCACAATTCAGTAATCCCCTCATTTTCCTACTCAGTTTCCATCACTGCCTCCTATGAAGTTCACATTCCACCCACACAGCAAAATGGCAGATTTGCTTGATAAAAACATGTACCTTAAGACAAAGCCCTGTGTACTGGCTTCGGCCATAGAGGGCTGTGCCACGCCATACCACAGGTGTCAGCACATCCAGGCCCAGTTGAGTCTCAAACAGTCCAGGTGCCACTGAGCACACACGTAGGAGGTCTTTGACTAGAAGCACTGTGCATGCTGCCCTGCTCACACATGACCATCCCCAGGTCCTCACCAATCGAATTCTCCAGCTTCTGATTTTCCATAAAATAGTATAGAAGGTCCAGCCTCTAGGATAGCACTTCACCAGACAGTTTGGGGGGGGGGTACCGGTAAACAGGCCCCTGGGGCAGGTGTGAAGATGACAGAAGGGATAAACTAAGAGTGTTGGTGTGCAGGCTGTGAGGGGCTGGGGGGCCCCATCTGGATGATGGATGTGCTGGCAGTGACCATCATTTTGTCTAAACATCAGATTATTTTTAAGTGGTCTTACTTGCAACAACTTTTTTTTTTTTTACTTTTAATTTAATATTTTTGTTTAAATTTAACAATGGTAAAAATAAATAAATAAATAAATAAATAAATAAATTTAACAATGGTTATATTACATATTTTCATCATCAGATCAGTTTAGATTAGTACATATAGGTGTATAAGATTGATCAAACAATTAAACATTAACCCTTTTAAATCAACATTATTTTTTTTTTCTTTCTTTTCCCCTTTCTTTTTTTTTTGAAAGTTGACATATTGCATATTGTCCTCACAATCATTCTACAGAGTACAATGTGTGGGCATGACCCACCTCCCTATTGATGTTGCTTAGAAAAAAAAAAAAAAAAAAAAAA
>PVJA010029538.1:0-26563 GCA_004027025.1 Myocastor coypus
TTTTTTTTTTTTTTTTTTTTTTTTTTTTTTTTTTTTTTTTTTTTTTTTTTTTTGTCTTTTTGAGACAGGGTCTCAGTATGCAGTTCAGGCTGGCCTTGAGCTCACTTTTGTAGCCCAGGCTGGTCTCGAACTCACACCGATCCTCCTGCCTCAGCCTCCCGAGTGCTGGGATTACAGGCGTGCGCCACCACGCCCGGCTGGTATGTGCTTTACATGCTTAACTGTTTTTGTCTTTTTGAGACAGGGTCTTGATATGCAGTTCAGACTGACTTTGAGCTCACTTTTGTAGCACAGACTGGTCTTGAACTTGCACTGATCCTCCTGCCTCAGCTCCCCAAGTGCTGGGACTACAGGCGTGCACCACCACGCACAGCTGTATGTTTAACTTTTGATTATATGAACAAAAAATAAAAAATTACATACAAATGGACCCAGGCATGGTGGCATACACCTATAACCTCAGCAATCATAGGCTAATCAGAAGGATCCCTCCAGTTGAAGATCAGACTGGGCTATATAGTGAGTTCAGGGTCAGCCTGAACTGTATAGCAAAGCCACCTCAAAATAAATACATACATACATACGTACATACATACATACATACTGAATGAAAAACTTGAATGACACCTAAGAGGTACGTTAGGAATGTCAAACATTTTTTTTGCCCTAAAACATGTGAATAACATGTTTTGAAATCACTTTTCTGGATTTTGGTCCCCTCCCCAGGTACTTGGGGGCTTTCAGGATAATACAGTGGTTTAAGCATTTGCCCTGCATTCCCAGTCAGGCACTGAGGTCAGCAGATTGATCTCTAGACCCACCTGTAAGACACCCTGATCCAGAAAAAAAATAAAATAAAATAAAATCCTTCCCTCCCCAGGTACCACTCACTATCACCTCTTCAATACATCATCCAAAGGCTTTAAAAGCTCAAAAGGGCTGGACATAGTGGTTCATGCCTCTAACTCCAGTACTATGGAAACAGAGGCAGAAGGATCACTAAGATTGAGACCAGCCTAGGTTATGGATAGATAGGAACTAGATAGGGACCCTGTCTAGATAGGGTCCCTGTCTCAAAAAACAAGATTTAGCTTTTAGCTATTCCACAAAACTTTTGATATACCTGCCTGACCAAGTTAAACTGGGTATAGCGGTACACACTTGTGGGAAAGCTGAATAGGGAGGGATGCAAATTTGGAACCAACTTGTGAGACTATCTCCAAATAAATTGGGCTGGGGATGCAGCTCAGTGTAGACCCTGCCCATGACAGAGCAAAGCTGAGCATTCAATTCCAAGTACAATAAACACCATCTGAATGAACAAGGCCAATTAACATCTGAAAACCTAGCCTTACCAGATTTAACCATCTACTGCAAATGACCTGCAATAGTATTTATATCAGTATATACAGTCCAGTATAACAGCACTTAAGTAGCTCAGTCAACCCTGGGACCATATAATCAATAAATAAAGCAGGAATTGCAAATTAGTGACTAAGTTCATTCAATAAATGGCTGTAAGACTCATAATTTTGCAAAACAAATGCAATAGCATATAGCAATAAAATCCAGGGAAAGTGAAAGGCAAAACATTGAATTAAGCCAGGAAGAGTTCAAGTGCGGATGTGTATGTCATTCCCATAAAGCAATGGAGCATGTCATAGAGACATGAGGTGGAACTATATGTTCACACTACAGCCACGCAGGCTATTTAATGAGACAGGCCCTATGTATTTCAAGCTGGACTATATATAACCCAGGCTGGCCTGGATACTAGGTTGAAAAGGTGACAAGTGGCAGCCAATGGTACTTGAGGAGGGGACAGAAAGCCAGAGCAACCAAAGATGAGGCACCCAAGTCAGTCATGCCAGGGCTGGAGCCCCTGGTCCTTAAAAAAGGTGAGCAAAGCTACACAGAGGAAATTAGTGCTGTCATTAAAGGAAGAAAGCAAATTGACCTAAAACTTCAAAATGTTAAGGGATGTATAACAAAGTTAAGGAAAAAATATGCAAATGTGAATAAAGCAATTACTTTTTTTTTTTTTAAGAACCAGGGATTAAACTCAGGATCTCGCACTTGACAGGTAGGGACTTGTGCCCCTAAGCTATCTTCCCAGGCCCCCAAGCAATTATTAACTACTAGATACAGCAGGCATGGCCGTAAACACTTGTAATCCCAGCACAGGAGGCTGAGGCAGGATGACTCTCACAAGTTTGAGGATAGCCTGGGTTGCACAGCAAAAGCCTTAAAAAACAAAAACGTGTGCTGTGCTGGCCCCACACCCAGGCATAGTGGCACAAGCATGTAATCCCTGTGCTGGGGAGGCTGAAAATAGGAGGATCACTATAAGCTGCTGCTGCATAGTGAGACCCTGTACCAAATACACTTTACTGTTCCAATTTTAGTATATGTGCTGCTGAGGTGAGCACCCAAATACTTTTTTTTTTTTTTTTTTTTGTCTTTTTGAGACAGGGTCTCACTATACAGTTGAGGCTGGCTTTGAGCTCACTTTTGTAGCCCAGGCTGGTCTCGAACTCGCACCGATCCTACTGCCTCAGCCTCCCAAGTGCTGGGATTACAGGCATGTGCCACCACACCCGGCTCCAAATACACTTAAAAAAAAAAAAAAAAAAAAAAACATTGGCAGCCAGGCGTGGTGGCTCATGCCTGTAATCCCAGCACTTGGGAGGCTGAGGCAGGAGGATTGGTGCGAGTTCAAGACCAGCCTGGGCTACAAAAGTGAGCTCAAGGCCAGCCTCAACTGCATAGTGAGACCCTGTCTCAAAAAGACAAAAAAAAAAAAAGACATTGGCTGGGGAGATAAATAGCTCAGTAGTCTAAGCTCTTAGCATTTACCTGGCAAATACAAGGTACAACATTTGATACCTGGTACCATCATGCCAGTCCTGAAACTGGGTGTGGTGGCACACGCCTATAAATCTCTGTGTTGGGGACACTAAAACAGGAGGATCACTGCAAGTCTGAACTGTACAGCAAGACCCTATATACAACAAATAAAATAATGATAGAGGGCTGATCCACACCTATGCAAGTATACATGGAGTAATAAGCTTATAGTTTTGTTTGTTGAGTGTACCAGGGATTGAACTCAGGACTTTGTACTTGCTAGGCAAGCACTTATTCCACTGAGCTATCTCTCTGGCCCTTTATACATTTTGGTAGGTAGGACCTATGCTTCCACAAGGCCTTGGGTTCACCAGGACTGCCAAAAAGAAACCACCACACTATCTCTACCAACAGTTACCTTCAGAGACAATTGAGGGTAAAGACTTGAGTGCATGAATTGTGAGGGACAGGACTCACTCCAGGAAACTATTGCTAACAATGTCCCTAGAAACTGATGGACCTGGCAGGATGGCTCAGTCGTCTAAAGAACCTGCTTAGGAAAGCTTAGGCAGCTGTAGGGACCGCAGTTCAGCCCTGGCACCACACACTGCACCAGCCCTGCCCTCAGGGCAGACTGAGCCGGCCATAAAAATGAACAAGTTGTGAAACAAGAAATTAAAAAAAAAAAAAAAAACTTAAAAAGAAAAACTGTCTGAAATAAAAATAAGCAAATAAATAAATAAATAAATATAAATAAATAAATAAAAATGGGGCTGGGGATATAGCCCCATGGCACAAATGCCTGCCTGGCAAGTGGCAAGGTCATGAGTTTGAACCCTGGTCCGACAAAAAAAAAAAAAACCACGTCTGAAGCCACATGTCTCACAGCAATACCCAAAGGGTGTTTCTTACCCGACACTGGCATCATGTCCACAAAAGTGGTGACCGCACTCTAATAGGTGCACAGGGCTAGGCTTTCAGCTTGTACTTCTAGGTATTCCAGTAAGGTCTCTCCAAGTGTAGCACCTGCACCTTTGCTGAGGCATCTTTGGGTACACTTTTCCATGTTGTTCTGAGCCAGACATGGTAACAGACGTCTGCAATCAATCCCAGCACATTGGAAGACTGAGGCAGAACTGCCCCAAGTTTGAGGTCAGCCTAGGATACATAGTAAGTTAAAAGCCAACCTTGACTACACAATGAGGCTGTCTCAAACAATCCAGTCAAAAGTTTAAACCCAGGGTATGCAACTTCGTGATTTAGTGAGACTTGCTCTAAATAAAAAGTACAAAGGGTTGTAGTTTAGTGCAAAGCCTCTGTAATAATCTTACAATCCCAAATACAAAACAGGAAATAGGGGGGAGGAGGAAGGAAAGACATAGCTTCCTGATCCAGCTCTTCTCCCAGTGGTGTCCAGAGAAGGAACAGGGCCTTGGATGTGGAGACAGTTCTCCCTTGAGAGCCACTTTTTTTTTTTTTTAATTTTTATTTTATTTATTTATTTCTTGTTTCCGAACCTTTGTTTGTTTATTCACTCATTTTTATGGCCGGCTCAGCCTGCCCCGATGGCAGGGCTGGCGCAGCATGTGGTGCCGGGGATCGAACCGTGGTCCCTGAAGCCACCCAAGCTTTCCCAAGCAGGCGCTTTAGACCACTGAGCCATCCCGCTGGGCCCTTGAGAGCCACTTTTAAGATCAACTTTAGGGGCCCAGCAGGATGGCTCAGTGGTCTAAAGTGCCTGCAGGCAACTGCAGGGACCACAATTCGATCCCTGGGCACCACATGCTGAGCCAACCCTGCTCTCAGGCCAGGCTGAGCCGGCCATAAAAATAAAAGTTCTGAAACAAGAAAAAAATAATAAAATAAAATAAAAAATTCTAAAAAAATAATAACAAAAATAAACAAACAAACAAACAAATAAATAAATAAAGGACCTAGCACTGGGGAGATAGCTCAGTAGAATAAGCACTTGCCTGGCAAGTGCAAGGTCCTGAGTTCAATCCCCAGTACTGGAAAGAAAAAGAAAAAACAAAGGATCTAATCAGTAGATGGACAGTCAGGCTGGGGATATAGCTCTGAGCATAAGCGGCTGCCTGGCAAGCACAAGGTCCTGAGTTCAATCCCTAGTACCACACACAAAAAAAGAAAAAAGAAATGAATTTTATCTGGAGAATAGATGGACAATCAAAACACAGGTCCTTCAAGAGCACAGGTGGTCAATAAGTTTTAAAAAAAATTCAACATCAGTGAACATTTGCTATTTACATATATGAAACCTAAGAAAGAAAACATAGTTAAGCAGGGCTTTTTTTCAAAAGGTAAGGCAAACTAGACAGGAGGGAAAAGAAAAAAGAACTGAGATGGGCTGGGGAGGTAGTTCCGTACGTGGAACATAGCACAAGTGCCTGCCTGGCAAGTGCAAGGTCTGTGAGTTTGAACTCTGGTCCCACAAATAAATAAACAAACAAACAAGAAAAGAATAGAAATGGAGTCTTTGCGAATAGAAAAAAGGGGAAGCCGGGCCTGGTGGTGCACACCTGTAATCCTAGAACTTGGGAGGCTGGGGCAGGAGGATCGGTGTTACCAGCCTGAGCTATAACAGTGAGCACAAGGCTAGCCTGAACTGCAGATCCTGCCTCAAAAAGACCCAAAAATAAAAGGAAGGGAACAAGAGATGGAGGGTAGAGGGGAAAGGAATATTAAAAAAAAAAAAAAAAGAATTGAGACGTGTCATGTGCAAGGGCCAACTCCCCACAATAAATGTAATTTTTTTTTTTTTTTTTGGTATTTTTGAGACACGGTCTCTCTATGCAGTTCAGGCTGGCCTTGAGCTTACTTTTTTGTAGCCCAGGCTGGTCTCGAACTCGCACCAATCCTGTCTCAGCCTCCCAGGTGCTGAGACTACAGGCGTGCGCCACCACGCCCGGCCATAAATGTAATTATTAAGGTACTACAAATGCGTAATAAAGAAAACTTGCCAGGCATAGTGGCCCACACCTGTGATCCCAGCACAGGGATGGCTAAGGCAGAAGTACAAGGCCACTCTGGACTACTTACTTAACCCTGTCTCCAAATAAAAATATTAATTAAAGCTTTTAAAAAGATAAAATCTTAGCCGGGCGTGGTGGCGCACGCCTGTAATCCCAGCACTCAGGAGGCTGAGGCAGGAGGATTGGTGCGAGTTCGAGACCAGCCTGAGCTACAAAAGTGAGCTCAAGGCCAGCCAAAACTGCATAGCGAGACCCTGTCTCAAAAAGACAAAAAAAAAAAAAAAAGATAAAATCTTCCTAAGTTGTCCAGATTGGCTTTGGCCTGTTTAAGCCTCCCAAGAAGCTAATTCTAGCAACCACTGCAAGTTCAAGGCCAGCCCAGACTAGGGACCCCTCCATAAAAGGACAGCTGAAGTCTGTTTCTAGATATCTGCATGGTGACAGTCACCCCGGGGGTCCCTGTTCCCCACCTACCTTGTCCAGCCCTCAGCCAGGTTTAAACAACTTAGCCCAGTCCCCATCCTCCCCAGCTGCCTGTCTGGTTTTCTTCATAGGGTGGACCCAGTCTGTGACTAAACTCTGACAGATGATGGGTCTCATTCTTCTGAGGCCAGAGGAAAGCAGAGTGCCCCTGGTTCTGGCAGCCTCCGGTCCCTGACACCATCAGACACATGATAGGGACAGGTGTGGCAGTATATTTAACTTCAGTACTCTGGGAGCCTAAGGTTGGATTCATAAAGTTCTGCTGTCTCCAAAACACAGGCTATCGAAGTGAAACACAAAGCCGGGTGTGGTGGCTCATGCCTGTAATCCCAGCACCCAGGAGGCTGAGGCAGGAGGATTGGTGCAAGTTCGAGACCAGCCTGAGCTACAAAAGTGAGCTCAAGGCCAGCCTCAACTGCATACCGAGACCCTGTCTCAAAAAAAGGCAAAAAAAAAAAAGTGAAACACAAGGCCTTCATCTAGTCATGGGGCCACCTGCTTATTTCTAGCACTGGGGAGACTGCAGCACAGTGGATTTCATTGATTCTGGGCCAGCCTGAACTCAAAGAGACCCTACTTTTAAAAGGGGGAGCAAAGAAGGGAAGGGGGCTGGGGAGATAGCTCTGTGGCACAAGTGGCTGACAAGTGCAAAGCTGTGAGTTTGAACCCTGGTCCCAGGGGGGAGGGGAGGAGGGAAGTGAGAGGAGAGGGAAGGCAGGGCAGGGCAGGGAGCCCCATAGTTCATCGCTACATCACACCTGTGTTCAGCCACTGTCTCAACAGGGTCACCTCCAGCATTCACTCCACTACCAGGTGCTGGCCTTATGCTGCCACCTGCTGGAAAAGCAGCAGAACTGATGACAACCATTTGCTGCTTGTACCTGCTCTCCTAAGATGGCTGCAGAATCCAGGAAAGACACTAGCAGCAGGGTAAAGGAACAGGAGCAGAAACCTCCTCTTGCATCAGTTATGGCAAGGACCAAGTTCAGACCAGAACCCTGACAATGAAGGCTCCTGAGGTCCTCTTTCTTCCTGTGCCGGAGTGTTCCAGGCCAAGATCCCAAAGCCCACTCAGCACAGGTCCACAGGCACACTTCACACCAGTGACAGAGCTGCAGCCCTAAAGCTGCTACATCAAGGCTTCCTACACAACACAGTAGCTCAGAACCTCAAAAAGTGCACAGGGTTGGAGACCCTGACAAACTCTCAGGATTCCAAGCTTCCAAACCAACTCTACATGAGCCAGTATAATCCAAGAACAGGGGAGGCCAAGGCAGGCATTCCAGGCCAGCCTAAACTTGATAGGGAGACCCTGTCTCAAAAACTAAACCTAAACCAGCACTCTGGGCACTTCTGGGTGGGTTGCCACGAGTGGAGCCATGTGGGGCTGCAGTGAGCTCTACATAAAGCACAAGGTATAAACCCAACAGTGCTCAGGAACTGAGACAACTATGAATTTTCTGGGTCATCAATGCCAGGTCTGGACACACTGGTGCTCAACACCAAGGCTGTAAACTCAGCCCTAACCAACAGGCCTGCCCATCCCACTGGCAAGCTCCCTGCTCACCTTCCTCTGGACACCATGGTTAAGGCACTATGCTGCCTCTGTGAAATGCCCAGGTATGCCCAGCACGGTACTTTTAAGTTAGCACCATGTTGGCTCAGGACAGCCACGCAGCCCACAGGGTGCCTATCAACTGCCAGCTCCAGCCCAGACTCTTCCCCAGTGTAATCCAAACAGGGCTTTGTTTTGTTTTTGTCTGTTTGAGGTAGGGTCTCGCTATGTAGTTTAGGCTGGCCTTGAGCTCTTTTGTACCCCAGGCTGGTCTCAAACTCACTGATCCTCCTGGCTCAGACTCCCAACTGCTGGGATTACAGGTGTGTGCCACCATGCCCATCTCTAAACAGAGTCTTGAAGTGGGTTGCCTCTGTGAATTCTGAACAGCTTTGTGACCACACCTACCATGTTTTTATCTTTCTCAAGCGACTTTAGACTCAGTAAGGTAGAGCAAGAGATGTACAGAGCCGCCAGGCAGCACCCAGCACCAGGCAGCACCCGTCCCCATTGTGCTTGGCCCTGCCCCATGTTCCCCCTAGAGCACATGCTTCATCTGCATGTAGAGCAAATGCTTGGATCTCATAATTCTCTCATGCCAGCCCCTGCCTACAGGCAAGTCATCACCAGATGAGGTGGGGCTGCACAGCAAAGATGGTTTCCACCCTATTTTTCAGTGGCACCCATGACAGAAACACTTTTTTAATAAGCCCAATTCCAGAGCTTAGGACTTTTAATTTTGTCCTAAAATCTCTGAAGCAAAAAAAAAAGTCTTAAAACATTCTGCCTTCCTTTACACCCCCCAACACACACACAAAGAAAACTATTTGTAGGAAAAAAAAATGGTTTTGTACATGGGATGAAACAAATATAAATTCAAAACTTACAGATCAGGGTTAGCTCTATCACTCATCTCTTAAAAAGTTTATGAATCTCCAGTCAAAACCAACAGGGTATGTATGTCAGGTACACCTCTCCGAAAATGTCATCGCTACACTCCCAAGCGGACCACAGGATGCACACCACCTGGAATGTCCTCAGAAGGCTCTGTCATCGACAGGTAACAGAGTAAAACCCCAGAGTCCTTTCTTTCCAATGAACAGGTACAGACAGGGACAGAAGGGACTATTCAAACTTCGTCTTCTTTCCTTGTGGCTTGTGGTCTCCACCTCCTCCCCGGCCTCCTCGGAAGCCACCTCGCCCTAAAGGGGAAGACATAAGACAGTGAGGCATGGAGCTGCTGGCCATCCCTGGGGTGAGTAAATGAGGCAGGAGCAGCTGTCCTTACCTCCAAAGCCTCCCCGGCCTCTGCCTCCGAATCCACCTCGGCCGCCTCTGCCACCGCCCCGGCCCCCAAAGCCTCCTCGGCCACCTCCACGGCCCCCAAATCCTCCTTCGCCCTTAGGTTTGGCCCAGTCCAAGGTGACTTTGTTTCCATCAATTTCACCGTCTTCCATGGCCTCTTTGGCAGCCTTGGCATCTTCCTCAGTGTTGAAGTCCACAAAACCAAATCTGAAAAACGGAAAGAGGACCACCATGGCATGCACACACTGACGGCTACATGGAAGCCCCACTGAATCATCCGTGTTTAAACTTAACCGTGTTTCACAGAATAGCCACATCCACCTCCACCAAAACAGAGGCTGAAGTAACGCTGGCTCTGTGATATGCTATTCTTCTCGTGCGAATCCATGACTGCCACCAATGGCAGAGAGGAGCTCAATGAGAAGATGCCAGGCAGGCCTAGCACAGTTCCACCATCCTCACCCCTTGGAGGAGCCAGTTTCCCGGTCAGTGACAATCCTTGCTCCAATGGAGCCATCAAATGACTCCTTTAAGGTTTCTTCGGTGGTTTCCTCAGACAAACCCTTGACGAACAGGGTTTTAGATGGCTCTGGGAAAGAAAAATAAAAAACATTATTTGAAGCCACAAAGCAGGGACACTACCAAACCCAGCACACTTGTGTCAGGAGAATAGTTACAAGTGAGTCAACAAACAAGAACTTAATTAAAGCAAAAGATCTATCCGTACCAGAGCTGAGGATATAGCTCAGAGGTCCCAAGTTTGATTCCCAATACCAAAAAAAAAAAAAAAAAAAAACAAAAAAACAAAAAAAACTGCACAAATAATCTACCATTTTTATTCTGGTACTAGGGGTGGAACCCTGGTGCTGTACTACAGAGCTCTACTACTCCCAGGCCCCCTTTTCTTGAGCTAGGGCCCAAGTTGTGTAGGAAGGACTTGAATGAGTGATTCTCCTGCCTCAGGTTCCCTTCCCTCAGTACTGGATTACAAGCTTGCACTACACCTCCCTTCCATCTTCACTGCTGATTAGTACAGTTTTGACCTGGTCTGTTTCAGACTTGGGCTGGGTCACCCTTCCTTAGGTAACCTGGTGGTCACCTCACTCTGCAACGTCACCATATTGATGCCAAGACACTCAATCCACACAGCACAATGCACCCAGAATTCCCAGGACTCAATCCTCCCACCTCAGGTTCCTGAGTGTGCCATCACACCTGGCATTCTCACTACTACTAATACAGAGCTGAGGTCCTGCCTCTGTTCTTCTAGGGAAAACAGAAGCTACAATAACAGCTAGGAGCTGTCCAGCAGAGAGGACTGGCAGCAGCAAAATCACTGCTGAGTGATGCAGCTGGATCAGAACTTGACTATCTAGAGGAATTTTTCTTGAGATTTCATCAAGTTTTCTCAGGTAATCAGTCATCACATCCAGGTGTCACTCAGCAACAGCAGCAGCAGGAGTCACCCCCACATCTGTGGGGAAAGCACTGACAGAAGTTGCAGCAAGTGAAGAAAGGCACCACCCCTCCACAACATCTCCTTGGTCAACTCACGGCTTCTTGCATTAGGTGATCCCCTGGGTCCTTGCAGCTCCAGTCTGATTGTTCTGCCCTCAATTTCCCTTTTATTGCAAGAGTTCAAAGCCTCTTTCGCATCTTCAAATGAAGCAAATTCTATGAAGGCATACCTGAGGGTAGATTCAACAGTCGGGGTGAGCCAAGTCCCACCCCTCCCTGGCCCTGCAGCCCAAGCCTTCACCCCTGTACCACCTCAACACTAAGAATGCCGTTCCCCCTCCAGACCCACACAAGAGACCCACACAGCCTGACATCATAAAAGCATCTACCCTTTAGATTTCCCGTTTTGGTTCTGGGGCACTTTGATAAAAGTTGCCTTCTCAAATACTTCCTGAAGAGTTTCTTCTGTTGCACTGTAGGAAAGGTTGCTTAAGTACAGAGTTTTGGATTCGCCTGCAAACACAGAATGGGTATACTGAAGATGGGAACAAGGCTGGCGCTAGGCCACACACCACCTTGATTCCCCCAAAAGCTTTGTGCACTCACCACTGAGTCCCCACTGTGGCCCAGGACTATTCCCACGAGTTCCACCCACTCCTGGTTGGTGGCTTCTTACCACTCCAGGTGCTGTTCTTTCCACCTCTGTGGTCTTGATTTTGACCTTTTTCCCCAGTGTAGTAGAGGGAAACAGATCGCCCATCTATCTCTGTTCCCTGCTTTTCTTCAAATGTTTTCTCTGCATCAGCTTCTGTCTTAAACTCAATATAAGCAATCCTGCAATAGGAAGACATTAATACAAATGTTTCAGCAACACTGAAACTGCACTACTAGACAACTGTAAGTGCAGAAATGCCACAGCAGAGTCACCAGCGCTTTTTACTCAATAATGTGATCCAGTAAGCCCAAGAATGTACATGGCCTGCCATGAAGAGAAATGACAACATAGCCATTTACTGGAAAGTAGGAGATGCTTTCACTTACACACTGTAATTCATCTTTTTTTTTGAGATAGGGTCTCAACTATACAGTTCAGGTTAGCCTTGAGTTTACTTACTTTTGTAGCCTAGGCTGGTCTCGAACTCGCACTGATTCTCCTGCCTCAGCCTCCAGTGCTGAGATTACAAGCATGCACCACTATACCCTATATCTAAATCAATTCATTAGTTACCTTTGAGTATTTAATCCTATGTCATAGAGAACTGAGTCTCAACAATCCATAGGTGGAACTGTCTAGCTCTTATAACCCAGAAGGTGGGTCCCCATTTGTGAAATAAAAGACAAAAGCACTTCAACTCTAACAGATCTCTCACCTCCCAGAAACAGAACTTACCCTTTGCTCTTCCCATCCTTGCTGACTAGTCTGACCTCTACAGCATCTTCAAACACTTCTTTTAATTCATCCTGAGTGACTTTGTAAGGGAGATTTTTGGCCAAAAGTGTTCTTGCATCTCGATCTACATTTAAAAACAGATGGACAACATGAATAGAACATAGGAAGGAAAATCCCCAGATACAATTCTACCCAACAAAGTAGGATCTTACCTTAAGTACAAGGCCTCTGCTAGGTACAGAGCCACAGCAGCGGCAAGACAGTCATTCCCAACCAACCGGCACAGCTTGAGCCAACTATGGGCCCAATATGTAGAACAGTGCCCAACTTAAGCAGATGGCCACGATCTTTCAATAAAAATATTAGTGGCACATATCTGTCACCCTAGTCATTGTGGAACCAAATTAGAAGGATCAAGTTCATGACCAGCCTAAGTAACTTAGAACACACTATTTTTTGTGAGAAGCATCCGCATTAGTTTAGCTCCACATAACTCAACCTGAGCACTGCTAAATGAAAAAATCTGTTTTACCACTGGGTCTTGCTTTCTAGTCCAAGCTAGGTTTCAACTCACAGTGGAACCCTGCCTAGATGGCCTCGAACCTGAGGTGATGCTGACACAGCTGCCCAAATACACCACCCACCACGCCTACCTCAAAAAATTTGTTAGCACCAACAGGATATCACAAATCTGAGCACCACCTTTGTCCTTGTCATGATCTCAGTCACAATGTGTCTTTTGTGTATTCAAATTGTACAAAAGGTGTAAAATGTGAAGAATTCATCCATGTTTAGACTTAAGTCTCATCCCAATGTATGATGTGCATATGAAAATATTCCAAAATCTAAAACATGTTCAGTCCCAAACAACATTACACTAACTTGTAACTGCCTAATAATCATCTCTCCTTGTGTGTGCGCCTGTGTGTGTGTGTGGGGGGTACTTAAGATTGAACTCGGGGACCTTGCACTTGCCAGGCAGGTGCTTATGCCACTAAGCTATTACCCCCCAGCCCTCTTCTTGTCTAAAAATATATTTGTGGTATTAGAATACATAACCAAGGGCTAGGGACATAGCTCCATGGAACAAGTGTCCACTTGGCAAGTGCAAGGTCAGGAGTTTGAACTCTGGTCCCGCAAAAAAAAAAAAAAAAAAAAAAAAAAAAAAACCATAACCAGCCCTTTTTAAATTTTGAGGCAAAATGCTAAAATGACCCCCTGCTTCTGCCTTCCTCAGGGAATACAGGTGTGCACTAGCACCTCTAGCCATCCCGCCAGCTACTGTCATAAACACTTCAAGCTAGTCAATTCTCACAACAGGAGGAAGAATCAAGGGGAAAGGATGAGAGCAGCCAAGCCCAATCAAAATCCACAAAAATCTCAAATACCTTTCTTGCTGTCTTTTCCTTTGGGCTTCTCTAATTTAATTTCACTGCCAAAGACTTTTAAACCAGTAAGTTCCAAGGCCTTTTCCAGGTCTTCAGCAGATTCAAAGTCGACATAGCCAAACTTCCTTCACAGAGAAGATAGCAAAATTAGAGGTGGGAAAGAAGTCACCTGACAAAACAAAACCCTCAGCACACAGCCTGCACTGATGTGATGCCGTGGCTAGAGATTATACCAGAAGGGTCTCAGCATGAAGTGAAGGGGCTGAAAATTTGGGGTGGTAAACAAGGCCGAATGGGCCTGTAAGATAGCTCAGTGGTCTAAAGTGCCTGCCTGCTTAGGCAACCCCAATAACTGCAGTTCCATCCCTGGCACTTCATGCTGCGTCAGCTGAACTCCCAGGGCAGCCTAAGCTGGCAATAAGTAAATAAATAACACATACACAAGTAATATTAAGGAAAAAAAAAAAAAAAAAAAAAAAAAAAGGCCCAAGTCCCCACAGCTGGGCAAAATCACCTGAGGTCTATCGGCTCCACTCCAAAATATGTTTGGGCATTGAGAGAATTCTCCTATCTAGCTAAACATCTCCACCACACCACTTTGCCAACACTCTGGATTAATACATTCAGCTATTTCTAATAGCACAAAAACCATTCTCAAAACTGTTTGCTACTACTTATTTCTTTAATACCTAATTTTTAAGTTATTTACATTCACACTTCGGGATAGCAAGCTATAAACCACTTACCGATTTGTTCCAATTCTGACATCCACAGTAGTAAGATCGTTTTTAGCAAAAACTTCACTGATACCAGTTTTTAGTTCAGGAGCAGATTTATTAGAATTCAGATTTCCAACAAAGAGATTGAAAGCTGTAGTGGGTTCTGTGCCTGTACCGAAAAGGAACCCATTAAGTCTGTGACATAGTACAAACCCATTTTAATTTTTTTTTTTTTTTTGTCTTTTTGAGACAGGGTCTCGCTATGCAGTTCAGGCTAGCCTTGAGCTCACTTTTGTAGCCCAAGCTGGTCTCAAACTCGCACCGATCCTCCTGCCTCAGCACAGAACTTGTACCCACAGCACATCAGTACGCTGCGTGTTAACATCAAGTTTCAGCATTAAGTCCCTCTGTTGCTCATCCTTTGTGCTGTTCTTCAGCCCTTCACCCTACCTGCACCCAGTTACCCCCACCACAAGCTACCTTCTGTTCTTGGTTTCTTGGCTTCAGGAGCTGCCTTCTGTTTCGCCATGTCCTTCTTTCGTTTGCCAGGTGCTGCTTTGACAGGCTCTGCACAAAATTTAAGATAACATGTCATTCTGACATGTAGCCATACATGCCAAGTTCATTCTTTTTTTTGGGTGTTACCGGGGCTCAAACTCATGAACTTGCACTTGTGCCATGGAGCTATCTCTCCAGCCCCACCAAGTTCATTTTTTTCAAGACAGTTCAGGTCAATGTACTTCAGAATTCAATCTGCTTACCTTCTTCCTCCTCCTCGTCCTCCTCCTCCTCCTCCTCCTCATCTTCCTCCTCCTCCTCCTCATCGTCATCCTCGTCTTCATCCTCATCCTCATCTTCCTCCTCCTCAGTCATACTCTTGGCTTTGACAGGGGCAGCTTTTGCAGGCGCTTTCTTCCCTTTGGCTGGTGTCGTTTCCATGGCTTCTTCCTCAGAGTCTGAAAGAGAAACTTTTCAGCCCTAGAAGACCGCCCTTGACCAACAGGACCCTCAGAAGACCTGAAGGAAACTTGCCACAAGTCCTCAGGCCTCGAGGAGCAGACCACAGACCCCCGGGGAGTGGGAAGGAGCGTGTGGAGACAGAGTGCGTACAGCAGCTGGTGAATGGCCGAAACTCACCCTCCTCCTCCTCCTCGTCATCCTCCTCCTCGTCATCCTCATCATCATCCTCATCCTCATCTTCATCATCTGAGGTGGGGGCTGCAGCCACTGCTTTCATTACTTTAGGCTCAAACTCCTCGTCTTCATCTTCGTCCTCCTCATCCTCGTCGTCCTCCTCACTGTCATCTTCCTCATCCTCATCGCTATCTTCCTTCTTGGCATTTTTGCCATTCTTTGCCCCCTTGGCTGTGGCAACAGTGCCTTTCTTACCCAGGGCTGTGACAACAGCTTTGCCTGGTGTGGCTCCCTTCTTGCCAGATGCTAAAACTGCCTTGGCAGGAGTCACTGTCTTCTTGGCGGGTGTGGCCACCACCTTTTTCCCTGGAGTGACAGCTGCCTTCTTGGCAGATGTGGCAACTACCACCTTTTTGGTTGGAGAAGCCACTACTTTTTTTGCTGGAGTCATAGCAGCCTTCTTACTTTTTTTCTGAGGAATGACAACCTTGAAAGTAAATAAAAACCCAAGTAAATATTTTCCTACACCCCAAAATATAGCCTAGGTCTCAAAGACTGATCTGTCCAAACATCTCCTTAGTTGAGGACAACACACCTGAGCCACAATTCAGGCGAAGTCAGATTCCCCGCCCTTCTATATGCCTGAGTGTTTATCAGAGTATACCATCAACACAGGTGCAATCCTGACACCTGAAATCTCTCTGAACTAAGTCCTGCATGTCATGCTTCAATTTCAACTTTCTTTCCTTCTTGGTACCAGTATTCAAACTTATAACCTTGCACTTCCTTAAGTCACTAAAGTATCTCCCAGCCCAATTTATACTTGCTTAATTTGAAGACTTATGTAAACAGAATGGATCTTTGCAAAATTACAATAAAGAATGGGCACAGTACCCTGACAAAAACCAGTACAGTGTGCTCTCAAGGTCTTCCATTTAGCTAAAAATTATCTCCAGTTTATTCTTCATGGGAGACTAATACCCCACTGTACAAAAACACCCTAATTATGGACATACATTGAAGTCCTGGTCAAAACTACTTTCCACTAGACACCTGAGCCCACTTGCAGATAAGTTGTGCTTACAGCGAGCAAACAGAAATGTCAGAGGACAGATACCAACAAAAAGGTGGCAGCCCTCTACCCATACCACACTTGCCAACAGAGTAGTGCCGCATATAACAGAATACAGTTCAACTAATTTTGCTAAGGAAATAACAAAAGAACTTATTAAGGTCATCTTCAAACCTAAATGCAGGGACAAAGTTCAATCTCCAGCACCACATGCTGTGCCAAGCTCACTCCCAGAGCAGGCTACAACACAGATAGATAGATGGATGGATGGATGGATGGATGGATGGATGATGCACACCTGTAATCCCAGCACTTACAAAGAGGCTGAGGCAAGAGGATCAGTGTGAATTCCAAGACCAGCCTGGGCTACAAAAGTGAGTTCAAGGCCAACCTGAACAGCATAGTGAGACCATCTCAAAAAGATGAGAGAGGAAAAAAAAAAAAGCTCAGCAGATTAAAATGCCTGCAAGCAGGGGCAGGGGCTATGGTTCCACCCCTGGGCTTGCCTTCCTGGCTCTACCTCTAGGGCATGCTGAGACTGAGACTGCAACTGAGACTGGGTATGGTGACCTGTAACCCCAGCACTTGGGAGGCTGTCAACAGGCTTAGCTCTTGGGAGACTGAAAACAGGCAGATCACTGAGTCCAACCTAGTAGTGAGACTCTGAACACCCTGCAGACCCTTCCTAAAAAAGCACTTAGACATAATGTTCAGCAACACCAGCCTGAGTCAACTTAGTAAGACATTGTCTCAAACTCACACACACCCCTGAGTTATCACATTGGCCTATGTAAAAGATAGTAAGGAGAAAAGAAATCCATCCAAGATCGCCTATCCCAAACTCACAATGAAACTTCACCCAAATGACATCTTCACAATTAATGATGTCCTTGTCATTCACAAATTACAATAGGTGAAACATGAATAAATCTCAATTTTAATACAATTACATTTTGTTGAATGTAATTACCTCTTCTCCACTGCTGTCCTCTTCTTCATCGTCTGACATTTCCTCATCATCACTTTCTTCTACCTCCTTTGGGGGAGGTGCCATTTTCTTCAGGTCACCTTGATTTTTACCAGCCTAGAAATGGGCAAATTATACTTCCATTCACATTTCAGAATATATTTTTGCCACCAGTCTGCCAACAGTAAAACAATGTACAATCATCTCCTTCCTAAAATCCACTTTCATGGTTAGGGTAAATGCTATTCCTGTTGGCAGTGCAGATGTTTTCTCCTTGTGGGCTTTCCAAAAAAGACAAAACAAAAAGAACCAAAAGACTTTTCCTCAATTTATCTTAATCACACACCTTTTAATTTTCAGAGTAATTCATGAAACTATACATAACTTAATGACTAATAGTCTGCACATGAAGAGTGAAATCTCTCTCTTTTTAATTATCTTTTTGTGACAGGGTCTGGCTGTGCAGTTCAGGCTGGCCTTGAGCTCACTTTTGTAGCCCAGGCTGGTCTCAAACTGACACCCATCCTCCTCCTCCTCTGCCTCCCAAGTGCAGGGATTACAGGCGTGTGCCACCATCTTCAGCATTTTTTGGTCTGTTTTGAGACAAGGTCTCACTATGTAATTCAGGCTGGCCTCGAACTTTTAGTCACCCATCTGCCTTGGCCTCCTCGGGGCTAGGATTACAAGCCTGCGCCGACTCCTGATACTGCTATCTTTGCCAAAATTCAAATTAGAAAATCCTTACAGCATCTTTTAAAAAGTTGTATGTGAAAACTTTTAGTTTTTGCCTTAAGTTTTCCTTTCCCGGAGCGGCAGCCCGCCTCTGCCAGGCCCAGTAGGACCACGTGGGGTGTGGGCTGCCACCATGTGCCCGCGGGCCTGCGCCCTCCTCTAGAGCTCACCACGTGCCAAGCTGCCGGGCTTCACGAATAAGTCTCGATGCAGCCGAGCCCCCACCAGCGCCAGTCCCGCGGCTTGCCCAGGACCCCCGTCCACGCGGCGGACCCACGTGGCGAACCGTGCGCCGGGGCACGTGCGCACGGAGGCGGGACCTCGGGGGCCGACGTAGGCTTTCAGCCTCATCCCACCACCAAGGCCAGCGCTCCCGCCCCACGCACAGTACCGAAGTCCCCCGCCTCATCCACCACCCCGCGAGCCAGCCCTAGCGCCCCACCTCACCAAGCGGCCAACGTCGCGAGACCTCCCGCTAATCGCGCGAGACTTCCCACAGCATGGCGCCTTCGAACGCACCCGCACCGAGCGCAGGAGCGCAGGCCTGCGACGCCGCGCGCGCGTTCTTTGGAAAGCAGGCCTCGGCGTCCGTGTCTGTGCACGTCCTTACCTTTGAGAGCTTTACCATAATGGCGGTTTACAGTGGCGGAGTGTGTGGTGGGCGAGTGGTGCAGATAAGCCTAGAAGAAACCTAAGCGCCGTAGATGGCGGCCGTGAGCTCTAACGACTCAGGAGCGCGTACGCCTGGCAGCTAGCTACAGCTAGAGACTGAGGCGAAAGACTGAGCCTGCCCAGTAATCGCCTCTGGAAAGGCGACGACGAAGATCTCGTGACCCGACCTCCACCAACCAGAACTCGCGCCCGTCCTTTGAGCCAATCGCGAGTCCAACCCAGGACGGAGCGGGGCGGGGTTGTAGACGAAGTGGTTTGCACAGGGCCGCTAAGGAAGGGGAGGAGCTTGGCGCGGGCGACCCGGGGGAGGGACTAGCTTTGTGCAGGGCCACTTTGATTGGCTGTGGACGCGCGGGTCCTGAGCGTATCGGCGCGGCCTGCACTCCTGGCGCCTGCGCGGAGACCCTGGAGTTTTTTGGCGCCGGATGTGTGGCCGCCTTGAGGGAGATAGGGTAGCGTGGTCTCTGGCTCCCAGATGTAATAGGGTCTTACAGGTTCGCGTGGTCTGACAGTTCCACGGAAACCTCACGCGCGGACGCGGCGGATGCACTACGCTGTCCTTCTGGACCCTGTAGACAGGCTTGCCGCACGTTGCTGCTTATGCCCCAACATCGCTGGAAGTTGTCCCGCACTATTCCCTCTGGTCTCCCTCCCTACCCCCGCATCCTGGTCTTTACAGGGCCCCTGCTCAGCCCGGCCTGCGGTGGAGCGGGGCCAGGTGATCCCTCCCACGTTTTGGAGCTAACGCTATCTCTTGAGAACCGTTATAATAAAGGCTGTCGCGAGCAGGCCTGAGCAGTGTTTGCACAGCCTGGATAGTTTCGCGGTAACTGGCGGCGACGGGGACTGTAGGTTCGGGAGAGGGAGTTGAGTGGACTAACCATGGAGCTGGGGCTTTGGCCTGTCGCGAGTTGCCGCAGAATATTTTCATTTAGAGCCTGCTTTCAAATTGTATGGCCTTAGCCGGGCGTGGTGGCGCACGCCTGTAATCCCAGCACTTGGGAGGCTGAGGCAGGAGGATTGGTGCGAGTTCGAGACCAGCCTGGGCTACAAAAGTGAGCTCAAGGCTAGCCTGAACTGCATAGCGAAACCCTGTCTCACAAATGGAAAAAAAAAAAAAAACAAATTGTATGGCCTTGGGCCAGGGAGATAGCTCAATAGAGTAAATGCCTGCATGGCAAGCGCAGGGTGCTGAGTTCAATCCCCAGTAATATAGAAAAGAAGAAAAAAAAAAAAGGCTGGGATAGCCCCGTGACACAAGTGTCTGCCTGGCAAGTGCAAGGTTGTGAGTTCAAACTTCAGTCCTGCAAAAAAATAAATTGGATGAAGCTGGGCGTGGTGGCGCACGCCTGTAATCCCAGCACTCGGGAGGCTGAGCCAGGAGGATCGGTGCGAGTTCGAGACCAGCCTGGGCTACAAAAGTGAGCTCAAGGCCAGTCTGAACTGCATAGTGAGACCCTGTCTCAAAAAAAATAAAATAAAATAAATAAATAAATAAATTGGATGACCTTGAAGTCATTGGTTCAAGGCAGGGTTCCTCATGTGACGGGACACCAACTATGGTCCTTGCATCATGTTTTTGCGAGTTATTCAGGTGGCTGCCTTGTTTGGAACCTAACCAACTCGGACCAGAGCACTTTGTTTCACTTCTAGAATATTTCCAGGACATCTGACCCCTGCTCATTCTTGCAGAAGCAGAGTTCTTTTTTTTTTTTTTTTTTTAATTATTTATTTATTTATTTTCTTGTTTCAGAACTTTTGTTTGTTTATTTATTTTTATGGCCGGCTCAGCCTGCTCTGAGGGCAGGGCTGGCACAGCATGTGGTGCCGGGGATCGAACCGTGGTCCCTGAAGCCACCCAAGCTTTCCTAAGCAGGTGCTTTAGACCACTGAGCCATCCTGCCAGGCCCAGAAGCAGGGTTCTTACAGCTGTGATGCTGCTGATTTCAAGTCGCGCTGGAGACTTTAATCGGAGAGCTGTGTTGGGACCCAGGGTTTTGTGTTTAACAAGGCATGGCCGGTGTGGATTCTTATGCACAATCAGGTTATTTTGCAGCCTTTGTCAGCCCTCACCTGAGACTTGAGTGTACAGGAAACCCACAGCTGCCTCCTGGGGCACAAATCTGCTGGAGACTGGGACACAGAAGGGGAACAGGGGCCAGGGGCTGCTTCCTGGGTTGGGGAGAACATGAAGACCAACAAAGCACATGGACGAAAACCACAGCATTTCCCTTTCCTGAAGAGACTGATGAACAGTGGGCAAGGTGGATGCTTTAAGAGGTTCTAATACTGGCATGGCCAGTTCCTTGTCATGCAGAGCTCGGGTCTCATCTCTCCTAAGGACCCTTTCCTAGGCCGCCAATGAAAGCCACCTCACATTAGACCCGAGTTGGGCTTTCACCATCCACCGCCTCTCCAGGCGTGAACACAGATTTCTCTGCTGTGCTTCTAGTGCCTTACATGTGGCCTGGCAGGCAGTAATGTTGGAAACAACTTGCTGAGGAATGAATGAAGCACTCCGAAGAAGCAGAGATGGCCAGCTTGGTGTGAGGTGTTGCTTTGGAGGCGATGTGGGGTGGCAAAGTCCGTGATACCTAGTGTAGTACTTGTGCGACATTTCCTGTTACAGTTTGTATCAAGTTGTCATCCCCCCCCCCCAAAGCCTTCTAGAGTTTGTGATTAATTCACGATCCAGTAATGAGTTTATGGGTGCAGGTGCTGCTAGGATTACAGGTGTGAGCGCTACACCCAGCCTGGGGCTGATAGTCTAAATGCAACGAGAGGGAGACAGACTTGCCCTCCCTTGCCATTTGCCACTACTCCCTTTTGCTCTTACTGCTTTGCAGTTTTCTGCTGCCATGAACTGCTGCCCTCTGCTCTGTGCCTCTCTGTCTTAGAGCCAGCCCAGTATGGACTGAAACCTACACAAACTGTGAGCACCTTTCCTTCCTTGATTTTGGGCATCAGGTATTTTGTCCCAGCAGTGAGAGAGTCATTAAACACTTCACAAGTACGAAAGTCCATCCCAGCTCCTTAAAAATAAGAAATGTATACATTTTACTCAGAAACTTTTTCTTTTTGTGGGACTGGGGTTCAAACTCACAACCTTACACTTGCCAGGAAGGCACTTGTGCCACAGCTGGGACCAGCAAGATGGCTCAGCAGCCTAAAGTGCCTATTTAGGCCAGCTTAGGCAACTGTAGAGACTGCAGTTCCATCCCCAGCACCACATGCTGTGCCAGCCCCACCCCCAGGGCAGGCTGAGCCAGCCATAGTATAAAAAGAAAAAACAAAAACAAAAACTTGTGCCTCAGAGCTATCTCCCCAGCCCCACTCAGAAACTCTTCAAAGCCAAATGTGATATGTACTTGTAGCCTCAGCTGCTTAGAAGGCTGAAGCAGAATGATCCCAAGTTCAAGCCCAGCCTGGGCAATTTAAGGAGACCATGTCTCAGTGAGAGAGGGAAGGCTGTGGAGGCCCTAGGTTCAGTCTCCAACATAGGGGCCCGGTAGAATGGCTCAGTGGTCTAAAGCGCCTGCTCAGGAAAGCTTGGGCAGCTGCGGGGACTGCAGTTTGATCCCCGGCACCACATGCTGCGCAAGCCCTGCCCCTCAGGGCGAGCTGAGCCGGTCATAAAAATAAATAAACAAACGAACAAAAGTTCTGAAAAAAAAAAAAAAAAAAGTCTTGCCCTGGTAGCATAAATTCACCTTTATTCCTAGCACAGAATCTGTTACTGTGCTTGACACAGCAGATTTCCACAAATTTCAATTAAAAATCAACTATACCTGTAATCCCAGCACTCGGGAGGCTGAGGCAGGAGGATTGATGCGAGTTCGAGACCAGCCTGGGCTACAAAAGTGAGCTCAAGGCCAGCCTGAACTGCATAGCAAGACCCTGTCTCAAAAAGACAAAAAAAAAAATAAAAATAAAAATCAACTATAGCTGGATACAGTGTGGAATCCTTGTAATCGCAGCATTCGGGAGTCTGAGGCAGGAGGATCACTGTGAGTCGGAGGCCAGCCTGAACTGCACAGTGAGACCCTGTCGTAGAAAGACAGAGAAAAAAGTCAATGATAAAAATATTGCCTAGGGGCTTGTTATATAGCTCAGCAGCACAGTACCTGCCTGGTAGGCGCAAGATCCTGAGTTTAATTTTTTTTTTTTTTTTTTTTTTTTTTTTGTGGGACCGGGGTTCAAACTCACGACCTTGCACTTGCCCAGCTGCCTCGGAGCCATCTCCCCAGCTCCCCTGAGTTTAATTTTAACAGCTCTTTTTTTTTTTTTTTGGCAGGACCTGGGTTCAAATTCATGACCTTGCACTTGCCCTTGCCAGGCAGGCACTTGTGCCATAGAGCTATCTCCCCAGCTCCCTGAGTTTAATTTTGATACCAAAAAAAATGTACCACCTTTGAGTCTGCTGGGGTGACACAATCTATAAACCCAGCACTCAGGAGGCTGAGGCAGGAAGATTGCGTGGAGTTTGAGGCCATCCTAGGATACATAGCAAGACCCCATCTCAGACAGACAAAAAAGGCACACAGTAGAAAGCTTTGAAGAACAGTACCAAGCATTGGGGTAGCTTCCCTAACAAGGCCCACATGGCCTGAACCTTGAATGAGCAGAACGTGTAAATCCAGAAGCTGGGGGCCAGCAAGATAGATCAGTGGCCTAAAGTGCCTGCTTAGGTAAGTTCAGACATGTGCAAGGGGACTGCAGATTGATCCCCAGCACCACATGCTGTGCCAGGCCTGCCCCCAGGCAGGGTGGGCTGAGCCAGCCACCCAAAAAAAAAAAAAAAAAAAAACCTGCCTGGCCTGGCCTGGCCTCTCAGGAGGGGTAGACAGGAACTGTCACCTGCCTGTGTGGCTGTGGCCCCATCATCTTCATCTACTCTGAGATCAGTGTCGCTTGTTCCCTGTACTGAGGGACTCCTGGTACCTAGAGCAAAAACAGACGCATGCCCTCTAGGCTCCCACTGCGGGTCCTGGGAAAGCAAACTGTGGCTGGGGCCCCAAGTGCCCTGAGGAAGGGCACCCGTAGCTTGACTGTCTTGTCACCAAGCCCTGAGCACTATCCCAACCCCCCAGCCTATTGCTAACCAGGATCATAGGACCCAACATGATCACTTTGTTTCTAAATACTGTTCTTTTTTTTTTGTCTTTTTTGAGACAGGGTCTCGCTATGCAGTTGAGGCTGGTCCTGAGCTCACTTTTGTAGCCCAGGCTGGTCTCGAACTCCCACCGGTCCTCCTGCCTCAGCCTCCCGAGTGCTGGGATTACAGGCGTGCGCCACCATGCCCGGCTAAATACTGTTCTTGATAAGGTGTGTTGATTTGTTTTTTAAGACAGGGTCTGTAGTCTCAGCACTCAAAGGGCTTGCTTAGTGAGGATCACAAAGGCAGGAGTGTCACTGAGAGTTTGGGACTAGCCTAGATGACATTGAGAGACCCTGTCTCACTAAACAAAAATGGGGCTGGCGAGATAGCTCAATGGTCTAGACCACCTGCTAAGGCAAGCTTAGGCAGGAGCAGGAAGCTGCAGTTCAATCCCCAGTACCACATGCCATGCTAGTCTCATCCCCAGGGTAGGTTGAGCCAGCCAAAATAAAAAAAATAAAATAAAAATAAAGTAAACAAAAACCAAAAACAAGCCAGGTGTGGTGGCTCATGCCTGTAATCTCAGCACTTGGGAGGTTAAGGCAGGAGGATCCGTGCGAGTTCGAGACCAGCCTGGGCTACAAAACTGAGCTCAAGGCCAGCCTGAACTGCATAGTGAGACCCTGTCTCAAAAAGGCAAAAAAAAAAAAAAAAAAAAAAAGACCAGCCTGGGCTACAAAAGTGACCTCAAGGCTAGCCTGAACTGCATAGCAAGACCCTGTCTCAAAAAGACAAAAAAACAAAACAAAACAAAAACAGACTGAGCCATCCTGCCGGCCCCCATCTGTTCTTTTTGTTTGTGCTTTTGAGACAGGATCTTGCTCTGTATTTTAGGGTGGACTTGAACTCCTTATGTACCTCAGGCTGCCCTGCAACTCATGATGATATTCCTGCCTCAACCTTCTAAGTGCAGGACAAAGCATGTGCCACAGCAAATGCTTGCCTAGGTAATTGGTTAGTTAGGTTTTTTGTTTTGTTTTGCAGTACCGGAGGTTGAACTCAGAAGACCTTGTACTTGCCAGGCAAGTGCTTATTCTACTGAGCTATCTCCCCAGCCCTGTTAGTTTTATTTTATTTTATTTTAAAATGTATTTATGGGGCTGGGGAGATAGCTCCGTGGCACAAGTGCCTGCCTGGCAAGTGCAAGGTCGTGAGTTTGAACCCCAGTCCCACAAATAAATAAATAAATAAATAAATAAAATGTATTTATGTTATGGCCAGTTCAGCCTGCCCTGGGGGGTGGGGCTGGCACAGCATGTGGTGCCATGAATCAAACTGTGGTCTCTGTGGTTGCCTAAGCAGGTGCTTTAGACCACTGAGCTATCTCACCAGCCCAAGCCCTGTTAGTTTTTTGAGACAAGGTCTCCCTATGTAGTTCGAGCTGACTTTGAACTCACTGTAAAGCCCAGGCTGGCCTCAAACTCATGACAATCCTCCTGCCTCAGCCTCCTGACTACTGGGATTCCAGGTGTGTACCACCACACCCTGCCTGACTGGATAATTTTTATGTCCACTTCTGGTTTTTTTTTTTTTTTTTTTTTCAGGGTCTCACTACTGAGTCATAGTGATCCTCCTGTTTGTACCTCCCAAGTGCTGGGATTACAGACACGTGCCTCCACGCCCAGACTCCATCGCTGGCTCAGTGTGCTCTAGAGTGGGGCCGGCGTGGCATGAGGGGCCAGGAACCAAACCCTGGCCCCTGCGCTTCCTCTAAGCAAGCACTAAATCTGCTGAGCTATACCGCTGGCCCTTGACTGGATAATTTTTAAACAGCAAACATTCATTCATGGTCACAGTTCTAGAGCCTGAGAAGCTGAGATCAGTGCACTGGCAGATGTGACATCACCCTCAGAGACCACCTACCCCGGGTCCTCGCGGACAGAAGAGACAAAGGCCTCCCTGCAGGCCCTTCCTCAGGACACCCATCCCATCCTGGAGGAGAGGCCCTTGGGATTTGGGTTTGAATCACCCCAAAATGGCCCCCTCGCTTCACCCCACCAGCTCAGTACCTGAGTGTGGACACTACTGTGGACACCAGGATCCCCCGCCCCCAGCTGCACGACAGGGCTCCCCTTCCTCTCCTCAGCTGCACCGCTGTCACCATCACTGTGCCGGTTCTGGCTCACTCGATCCCTGGCCCTAGGTCCTTACCATGATCTGGCACACGTCGCCTTCTCAGCTTTTCTAATGGCAGCACAAACGCTCCTAGAGTTTGGTTTGCTTTGGGTTTTTCAGTTGTGCTTTGTTTGTTTGGTGGTACTGGGGATTGAACCAAGGGCTTTTGCTTTGAGCTACATCCTCACCCCTTTTTCCAAACTCCAGCCCAGTCTGAGCAATACAGTGACTTAGCAAGACCCTCTCAGCATAATAGGCTAGAGAGGGAGTCCCTCTTGGCCTAGACTGATGTAGTCAGTCAGGCCATCACTAAACAAATAGGGCTAGAGGTGTAGCACAGTACTTCCTGGTTCAAGCTCCAGTTCTGAGAAAATAAATCAGGAAATAAGAAAAGCAGGTATTCTGGCGGGTGTAGTGGTGCAGGCCTGTAATCCCAGCACTTGGGACGCTGAGGCAGGAGGATCGCTGAGAGTCTGAGACCAGCCTGGGCTACAAAGTGAGTTCAGGGCCACCCTGAGCCGTATAGCAAGATCGGGGGGGGGGGGGGGGGGGGGGGGGGGGGGGGGGGGGGGGGGGGG